>BMAU01006190.1:0-12553 GCA_019973935.1 Trichonephila clavipes | reverse complement strand
TGTTTCCACTGCATCGAAGTATATACAGTAAAGAACCTGTTTTTGTATGATCCTTTTTTATGAACGGATGATTTTAAACAAAAGGTGGCTAGGCTGCGCCAGCAGCCTTCAAACCTCTATCTGGAACTCTGATGTTCGTGGTGTTAGGAACATGGGTTTGAAGAGGAGGGCGTGACTTCGGGAGAGGAGGTCCAATGGGAGTGCAGAAGACATCGGCTATGAAGGTGATCATTGATTGGAGGATGGCAGTGAGCTTTTTATCATGTACTTTGAAATGGGAAAAAATTCTAAAAATAATTTCGAGAGGATTTTAAACTATTTAAGTGGGGAAGTTAAGATTAAGATAAATAAGAGTAGGAAAGTTTAAATTTTGTTAATTATAGCTTCTGCTAAAAGGCAGGTTTTTTCTTCGTCTGAGTTTGCAGTTTTAAATTTTGAGAGAAGGTCGAGAATTTTGGGATTTTTCTTTACAAGGTTAGAGATTATATTAAAAAGTTCTAAAACTTGAGAAAAATCTGAACTATTGTTATCGTGGCTAAGGGATCCACGGGGGGAGTCTTCCTTATTATTTTCAGTTTTATTTTCGGTTTCGGGAGGGGTCTGACTGGGGATTTCTCCACTAACGACGTTCTCGAAGGAAACCCCCTCTTTTATCCATTTACTTGAAAACATTTTCTTCTGATCGGGTCAGAAAAAGCTGTTCCTTTCTTAGGTTGGAGAAATTTGGGACATTTTGTATAACATGCCGAGTGACCGAAATCCTGACAGTTTATACAAAATGGGTTTGATTGTCTTTAATATGGCAATTCTTGGTTGCGTGCTCTTTTCCGCACTTTAAACATCTCGGCTTCATGTAACAGTTCGCGGCAGTATGATAGAAGTTATTACAGTTGAAGCATTGGGTTATTCTTCTAACGAGGTAACCCTCAACTTTCACATGTAAGTAACCCAATTTTGCGATGTCAAAAATCTTGCTATTTTTATCATTTCGGGGGAGGGTTACAAGGAAATAGGGGAGGGATTTTTTAATACGTTTAGAAGTAAGCTGCGTACAGCTATCAATATGGAAATCAATTTCAGCAAGGTCGTTAGTAATATCTGCTATTTTTGAGGAACTAGGGAGGCCTTTAATAACGGCTTTTAATGGGTTTATTAATATTACGTTTTATTATGTAGAATTCGAATTCCTTACCCGACTCCAAAAAGTGGATAAGGGATCTATATTCTTCGTGATCATTTGTAAACATTTTTACGACATCATTAATAATTCTATTAAGTAGACTAGGAAATTTTTCAGAGATGCGTTTAATTTGCTCCCTGAAATTATCATTAATTTTAAGCATTATGGGGTGGAGGAGAGTCTTTTTGGGTGTAACTACTTCCGTAATTACTTGTTTATCGGTCGAAAGGGGATGCTCAACATCCTGCTCTAAATCAGAAAAGTGATTGTTAGTTTCAATGGGGTCCTGGGTAGGGGTGGGGGAAATTGGTCTGGCGGTCTTTTTGGGAAAGATGAACTCTTCCGTGGATTCTTTAGCTTTGTTTTTACGTTTTTTGCTAAGTTTTTTCTTATTAGGTTTACTATTAATTTTAATATTATTTTCATTATCAGGATGGGAGGTTTCAAAATTAATTTCCTCGTCTACCGAGGTAGAGGGGATCTTATGGTCCTGGCAATCAAGTCTAGTACATGGTGGGAGAGTTTTAAGCTCACTTACCATTTCCTCCTTTCTCCTGATCATGGCCTGCGTGCTTGAAAGGTACATTTCTTTGAAAAAACTTCTGCGGCTAGGTGAACGTCCGTTCATCTCTTGCAGCGACATATGAAGATTTTGGATCCTTTTTTATGCAATTTGTTTTGTGCGATTTTTTTCATGATGTGTATGAATTTCGACGGCTTTGGAGTCACTGTAAACAGATTTTACAGCACAAGACTTTTGACAAGTTGAGTAGTTGGCAGCTTCTTTCCGCGTATGCGACAGTTGGTTTTTCTCATGTTTCTAATTATTTAAACAATGAAAAAATACATTTTAACAGTTCATCTCCCATAAAAACAAAGAAATTAAATTTTAGTGTTTGTTGATTTTTTTTATATTTTTAAACAATTATACTCTGTTGTAATTCAAGTGTTAAATAGACATATTATAACTATACGCAGTTCCATTGATCAGTAACTTCTGTTATAAATTCTTCACTCATCAAGTAATGTATCAATTATAAAAATTATGGATGTTTTCAATCTAGAAACAAGGAAGTACATGAAATTTTAATATTTGTTGATTACTCTGCTAAGAATTCTCGGCAAAGAATTATCTTACTGCAAACTCTATTATTCAAAAATTAGAAATGGCCAACGTTTTTTTTTAAGTAATTAAGCAACACGTAAAAATGGAACACTGAAACTCATAATGATATTTCTTCCAAAGGTCAAGTAAACTGTGCTATTCACAACAGATATTTATATGAAACATGTTAAGAAGTTACTGCAATGCATTTTCTTAAAAATTACGTTTTAAATCCATTCGCAACAAAATCTCTTTTTTAAACAGAGATATTGCCCTTATTCCAGAAGATTTCTGTATTCAACTATAATGGCCATAAAATATTTCATTGTTGTAAAATATAGTTGTATTCAAAGTCTTATTAACATTACATATAACACTTTATAAAGTTATATTGTCAAATTAGGATGTTATTCTGTTTTGTATTACGTTTTTCTTTTGTTATAGTACTCGATTCTTATTTTTAGAAAAAATTACGTTTTTATAATGAAACCAAACTCATACTAGTTTTATGCAGAAATATTTTCTCTCTCATTGATTCTTTCCTTTATTAAAATGCAAATAGCTATAGTTTTTTTTTACTTTAACTAAAATAATAATCTGTATTTTATTAATTCCTATGAACTTTTTAAATAACGAATAACATAATTAATTATCTGTATAATAGTTATTTACGTAAAATTATCAATTAAAACTGAATTCAGATATATATATTTTTTATTTAGTTCATAAACAACTACTCAAAGATTTAAATATTATATGGACTAAACCAAATCCGTTATATATATATATATGATTTTATGAAACGCTTTTCAATAAAATCGCATAAAATGTGTAAACAATTACCTTAAGAGAAAAATACAACACAGAGATTTTAAGGCTGAATAAAATTTCCATTTGATGCATATTTCCATAAAAATATGGTAGCTCTAGAATTGAAATTCAAATAGAAAATTATCGTTTGCAGCAATAAATCCAGCGACAATATAATACTGATCACTATTGTAAGTGATATATGAAAGAAAGAAAATGGATTCGAAGCATTCTTCTAGGATTCTTCGAAGGATTCATACCATAATTCTTATAGATCTTATAATTGTAACTTCGGGAGTATTTCATTTCAGGTTTATACCTTTTTCCACTCTTAACCTGGAAACGATGTAATTAAAGTGATATAGTTATTTTTTAGGTTTCTGTGGTTTTGGAATTCTTAAAATTGTTTTGTTACATTACAATTACTTATAATGTACTTGTAATGTAATAAAATACTTTTAACGCACGCACGGAACCTGTCGAATTTCCCTGCTAAGCATAATTCCCTTTAAAAATTCATATAATGTTTTAAATGCAATCAAATACGCAAAAACTTACAATTTACTATCATTGATAATATTTTAACATGGAGTACAAAATTTTTGCTACATATAAAAAACAATTGCGAATTTTAAAGAAAATGTTTTCCTTTTAATTTAAAAAAAATACATACACATTCAAAAAATGACAAAAGTCTCATGCATTTCAGTACGTATATAGAAAATATTAGAAAACTAAACCAACTTATTCAAAATATAAACAGAAATTCATACAGCAATACATCACGAACCTCTAAATGTTCGATTCTCTCGAAAAATCTAAACATGTGCAGTTGTTTATATTCATAAATATCTAGGATCTAATTAAAAAAAAACAAAGAGCTGAAAGTACATATTGAAGTTCAAAGTTTTATGAAGCATTCTTCGAAAAAAACGGTTTTTAACCGCCATCTAATATAAAAATTAATATAAAAACGATCCTAACTCTGATTAAACCGGTGTGATCATGGGCCTACGAGCAGTGAAAGCTCAATCACAAAAATGGTGCCGTGGAGGGAGAAAAGCGTGATCACATACATGTGATTGTGGTCCTGAACGGGTTAAACAGTGGTGCTATTAATTCCAGTCACAAATCAAATAAAACATGTCGATAATTTAGTTAAAATTAACGCTGTTCGTTTGAATCGGGGATTGAGAAAATTTTGTCCCCTAACTTGGATTCTTCATAAAAAAAAAATAAGCGTAGCATACTACCATAGGCAAATTATTTTAAAAGACTCTTTTAATTAAAATTCAAAACAGTGCAAAACTTGCGAGTTTTTAATCTACAACAATTATTACAATTGGTTAGTTCTTGATTGGATTTAATCATTTTATGAATAAATTGACAACTTGTATGTTAGCAAAATATTGTTTCAAAATTATGTGGGGGGGGGAAACAGCTTACGACCCCAATAACTTGAATAACGAATTTATAAATGGACAATCTAATAAAATTGACAAATGACTACATGAAGATAACGTGACGTTTACACACAAAGAACTATTAAAACAAACTTTTTACAGTAATTAAAAAAAACAATTCTTACGAAGAAATTTTTACTGTGCTGCAGAAACAGCTGTAAATAACAGTTCCACTAGCAAAAACTCATGCAGACCAAGCCTGTGTCTTATCTCTGACAACATCCAAGCAGATTCTGTACAAAGGAGGTCCATTATAGAACTTCGAGGAAATGTTCAGAAATAGTCAATGTCAGTCACTTCTCAAAAATTAGCATGCCAATATAATTTTTTCGGTAGATTTGTTGACAAATCTGTCACTCTGGGGATATAGTTGCTAATCTTGTAATCTTGTTCACAATCTCTATTATTGCCATCATCTTATTTAAAATTGCGAAGGTTACTTTGATTGTAAAATTGTTTTTCCCGCGAGTAGAGTATCATAGCAAAAAAAACAACATACTTGATGTGTCACAATATAAATTTTTTACATGAAAGTAATAATAATCTTCAATATATATATATAAATACGCTTTAGTTTAAAATACCTATTACCACAAAATATGATTAAACATTTAATTAAATATTATAAAATGTATTTTTAAGTTATTATTTTTAAAAAAATAATAATTGCTAAATTAATTATTGAGTAACGAAACCACGCATTATATGTTCTCTTATGGATAAAACTAGATTAATTTTGTAAATTTAAATCGAGAATAGAAATTTGAACAAATATTTCTCTCTGGAAAAAAAGTTTTATACTCGAAAATGTCCGTGTAACGCGTGGCTAACCTGAGAAAAAAGAAACCTGACAGTCATGGAAGAGAAACAGTAGACATTTCAGAAAAGGGAATTTTAATGCCATAAATAGAGAAATCGCACGCATTTTAGGCATACCCAGTCACCCAGAAGAGCTGGCCAGAAAGGGGAAATTTCGATGGGGAATGAAGCTAAACTCTTGGAAAAAAGCCCGTGCAAAGATGGACTAAGCGGAGAAGAAACAGACCCGTCCGACGGGGCAAAGATGTAGAAGAAATTTGTAAAAAGGAAATTTTAAGGGCAAAATATAGAAATCATACGAAAACCAAGAAGTGCCGATTACAAGAGGACAAAAGATAATTTCCATTCGCAAAAAGTTATAATTTTGTAAAAGCCAGCGAAGTTTAAAAAAAACTGTATCTGACCAAAGATAACAAAAAGTTAGAATGAATTATATATATATGAGACCTTAAAATATTTTTAAACCATTTATCCAATACTTTAATCATTATTTGAAAGCAAAGAGTAATTTTATGACTTAAATTAATGACAGTTTTCAATACATGCATCTCCATCAAAATAATATAAAATTGGATATTTAGGAAATTTTACTGTTGCGTAGTTATTTATTAAGTGTAAATTATAAAATAAGTGCCCAATAAATTAGCTGAAATATGACAAGTTGTTTCACGGCAAAAGAGACAAAGTCAGTTTTTTACACAATCTACGTGGAAGAGCAAGAGTTGAGTTGTGAACAATCAGTATGCATAAACTATTATAGCTTTATTTACATACCGCTTCAGATGAATATAAATCAATTAAAATTATTTCAATGTATTTTCTTCACATTTAATAATCTAAATGTTATGCCAATTCGATACATAACTGCACGGATTATTTTATCAAAACCTGAGTAATAATAAATATACAGTTTATATTTCATACTATTGTCTTCAGAGTAGTTATGTATTAAAAAATGTTAATTTTTTTCTTATTTGTAAACTTAGTTAAAACTATAATTAAAAAACACACACACACATATATACATATATATATAAATAATGTAACCCGCGCTTTAACGAATAGTTGAATCAAACAGCATTCAATTATTCATATATTTTTCATTTGAAAATTATATAAAATTTTTAATATATATATATTGTTACGTAGATCCGGGTTCAAGGATTTTATGCAACCGTCACATAGAAAAATGGAAGTTCTTTAAGAGCGATGCGAATTTATTATTGGAAATCAAATTCTTTAAATACAGGATTCTGCAGCAATATTCACAGAGTAAATCTCCGAAGGTCTTCACTCCTTCAATAGCATTCAAATACAATTAACAATGTTTAAAATACACGTATGTAAAATATTATTCACAAACACAGCCGAGGTAATCAGTAAGTAATCAAAACAATGCTCACTAATCGCTGGTTGAATCAAGACTGAGTTTTTGCGGCTGGCACTGCTCTATTTATAAACCAGGCGGAAACTTCCAGAAAAGTCCGCACGTGTCATAGAGCGTGGAATTAGTGGAGACATTTCTAATAGAATCCAGAAGGTCCCAAACTCTCCAACATGGTAGTCGTGTCCGCGGTAGCCGAGTGGTATAGGTATCGGACCGTGGCTTGCTTTGTCACGGGTTCGAGCCCAGTACCACTAAAGACCCGCCGTGTAGGGCAGCGATGCACGTTAAATCTGTCGCGAGCTGAAACGTCCTCCCGTTGGTGTGGTGTGGTAGTTAGGAGTGGAGGTGCCAGCTCAGGTGTCGTCCACGTCACTTAACCATGGTTCAAAATTACGTGGTCCGTCGCCAAACGCCCTCGTGTAGCTGAACAGTGCGACGTTAATATTCAATAAATAAATCAATCAACCAACATGGTAGTCAATGACACCAACATGGTCGCCAAAGTCGCCAAATTGATCGCCAACTCAGTCGTGAAAGATGATGCCAACTTGGCTCTATCGTCAAGATTTCACCAAGTTCTCATTGAATCGCCACTGTAGCGTAAGGGACGGCGTTTGCTTGTGAATATTACAATTTTAATTTAAAATAAATACAGCATAGAGTATTAAAAATGCTTTACTCATCAAAATACAAATGTTTACTCCATTTACAAAAAATTCGTACTAATATGTATATACATCGAATACAAAATAAATAAAAATATATTTTCCTTAAAAAAATAGCAAAGTTTATGTGTGTGTGTGGCTCATTTATATTAAAAATATTTTTAATTGCCCTACGAGTGTCTACCATATTTTATTAAAATAAAATTGAATGAATACAACTGAAAATATAGTAGCATAATTAATGTAATAACTTTACTCGCTTTTTTATCAAACGTAATTCTAACATGTAGATTTTTCCATTATGATTATTCTTTTTGTCTTGAATTTTAAAGTTTTAGATTATAATAATAATTATGAATAAACACACACACACACACACAAATATACATCTCGAAGATATAAATATGAAACCTTTCTGTCTGCAGTTTAGCAATCCTCATTGAATACAAACAGTCAATTATAAATTAAATTTGCATTACATGGGCGGAGATATGCTGACGCCTCAAATTGCTAGTAGAAATTATTTAATGAATGTTTCTAAATATATATATATATATATATATATATATATATATATATATATATATATATATATATATATATATATATATATATATATAAGAAACACACAGAATTTTAGATAGCTTCCATTGAAAACAAGAAAAAAAGAAATAAAAGAAACCTTAATATATGTTTTCTCACCGTGATATTCAATATTAAATACACCAGGGGTGGCGAACTTTTTTGGGTCAACGTGCCATTTTTTCTAAAAAAACGTTCAATGAGTTATAGGCGTGCCATTAAATAATTTTGACTTGTGATTATTGAAGAACTAATAAAACTAAATACGAACAAATCAAAATTCTTTATTGAATACGAAAAAAAAATTTTGCACGGTATAGTAGTAAATGTTTTAGTTATACTTGTAATTTAAATTAAAATAACATTAGTGTGATTTCTGCTGTTGTAGATTAGATGACAAATAACTTATATCAGGATTATAAATGTTACTTTTAGTAGGATGCTTGCTGGATTAGAGTCGTCTGTTAAACTGTTTCTAAGCGAGTCTTTGATGTTATTTATCTCTGAAAATAATGACTCGCAGGCATAGGTAGATGAAAATATGGTTAAAATAGCATACGCCAACTTCTTCAAACAGTTAAATGCGTCTGGAATCGAATTCCATGTTTCCAAAATTTCGTTACTAGTATTTTTTACTTATATTGCTTGTCAATCTTTCTGCTTCAATCAATTCCAACTTTTTCCTTGTTTCAATAAACTTTTTAATCCATATTGAACTAGACTGGAAATTAATCAGTTGCATTTCAGGTTCTTCAATTTCAAACCAATCGAATTGAGACAAGTTCAGTTTATCAAACGAAATCACATCAGGGTACATAATAAATTTGAAAGTTTCCGATAATTCCTTGAACTGGGAAAATCTCGCTGAAAATTCTTTGATTGAAGAATCCATTATGGAAATAAATTCATCAATAACTTTTTCTTCATTTCGTTTCTCTTGAGCATCTAAATCTTTGATATTTTTTATCATGTTTGGGAAGTACTTGTAGTTTTTTGTAATAATATCGTTTCTGAAAACATATAGTTTAGCTTCAAAAGCGCGAATAAGATCCATCATGACGATAACTGTTGGATTCGGGCCTTGAAGCTTTATGTTCAATTCATTGAAATGTTGGCATATGTCTGTAAAAAAACATCAATTTTAAAAGCAACGTAATATCCATCAACTGTGGGTATTGTTAAATTTTGCTCTCATTTTGTAGAAACAGTCTGATTTCTTCCAAGCAATCAACAAATCTTTGAAGTAAGTTCCCGCGGCTAACCAGCGAACATTATTATACATTAGTAAGCCATTATACACCGAATTGACTTCGTCTAACAAAGCATCAAACTTTCTGTTATTTAGAGCCTGCGACGATATGATGTCGACGATATGTTGTAAATAATGCAGAGGCGTTCAAGAATCGAATGTCCTACGTCTGTTTTAATTAAAGAAATGAAACCATTTTTTTGCCTACCATATTTGGAGCACCATCAGTGGTTACTGAAACAATTTTTTTTCAAATCAATTTCTTTCTCAGCGAGCGAACTTCTTACTGCCGTACAAATATCTGTGCCCTTTGTAGTTATTAACAACAATGTTATCGCAATTAATTCTTCCTTAATGATGTTTCCTACACAATATTGAGCAAGTCAATACTTTCGTCAAGACATAGCGATATAAAAGGAGCGGAGTTATGTCACATATTTTTGTTGGTCTGTAACATTTTCTACCAATTTCAAGATTCTATCTTTCATTGTGTTTCTATATAGAGGAACATCTTTGATGCCTTGAATTATCTTATCTTTATTATCAAAATTATCAAAAAGTGAGGGCACACATGCCAATCAAGCTTCCTTCAAAAACTCTCCCTCTTGAAAAGGTTTACCATGAAAGCCATGGCATTTGCAGCCGAGTGACTTGCCGCACTTGTGTGACAATTTTTGCTTACATATTTAAACATCGACTGTTTATTTCTGCCTTTTATTGCATTTGCAATTCTTTTTGCTCCGATTCGCTTTTTTCACAAAAGGATTTGTGATTTGTTTCAAAATGATGTTTTACAGACGATGTTCTGCATACCACTGTTCCAGAACATAAAACACACACCGCTTTGTCGCCTTTATTTATCATGCCATATACTTGATCAAAAGTTGATCGCTGTTTTTTACGAGACATAACTGATCGTGTTTTGAAAAAAAAACACAATTGCTGAACTTGAAATCGTCGAAATCGCCAAGCCTTAAATACCGCTTTGAGGTGGCACCACAGGCGCGCGTGATGTGTGTCTGGGCTGAAATTGTAATCATTTGCATATCTCACCTCCGCTAATGCATGTAGTAAATTTCATGTTATTTGCACGCTTCCTTCAGGGTGTTGCATGTACGGTGGCCAGCGGTGTATTTTAGGTAGATCGTCAAATGTAACCATCTACGATCTTAGAAGAATTGAAGTCGTTGCCGCTTATATGTATTGAATTGTATAAATAAGTTTTATTTTAAAGTAATATTATATATATAATTAACAAATTTTTTAATATAATTATTACTTCAAACTGTATTTAAAAAACATGAAGAATTTCGGAAGTTCATATATTTTTACCTTATTTTTATCGCGTAATTGTAATTGGTAACGTGTAACGAAAATTTTTCCCTGCCGTGCCGTAAGAAGTTAACTCCATAAAACATTGAAATGCTTATGACTGTAGGAAGCAAACTTTCTGATTTAGTATAGTACTCGAAAGAATTTTTTTTATTCATTCATGCTTAGTTTTCTTTCCTGGAAAATATTCTCGTATATTTTTTATTTGAAATACACTCAGGAACATTGAAAATAGCGACCCAAGATCGGATTAAAATGAAATTTAATACACATAATGACACAGATGAGAGATTCACTTGATCTCAAAAACAAGACAATTAAACGAATACATGGTGTGCAACGACACAAATGCTGGGCAACTTCAATAGCGCGTTGGGCCCCCTCCAGCTGCAATACATGCCGCCACACAGTCCGGCATTGAGTTGAATAGACACCTTATGTTGTCCTGAGGCAGATGGGCCCACAAATCTTGAACAGCCAACTCTAAATCATGCACAGAGTGACACGATGGCATCTGTCGTTTTAGCTGATCCCACTCGTGCTCTACAAGCGACAAATCAGGGGAGCGTGCCGGCGGTGGAAGAGTCTGAAAATGACGTAGGAAGTCTTGAGCAACTCTTGCTGTATGCGGACGAGCATTATCTTGCTGGAAAATTGCCCCTGGGAGACCATTTAGGAAAGGTCCTACATGGGGTCGAAGAATATCATCAACGGAACGTTAGCCCGTTAAGGTTACACGCATCACAGTTAAAGTGGACCGGCTATCATAGGCTATGGCCCCCCAGACCATTACACCAGCTGTGCGGGCAATGTGACGTAGAACAGTGTGGCAGGAACTGTACAATTCACCAGGGCGCCTCCAAACCCGTACACGGTTATCATCTGTCCCCAAAATAAACCGGGATTCATCACTAAACACAACCTTTTGCCAATCTGTGACAGTCCACATTGTTTGGGCTTGCACCACTGTAGACGCAGTTGCCAATGTTCCGGTGTTAAAGGAAGTGCACGGAAAGGGCGCTTGTGGATTTAATATTTGCTTCTGCAAGGTGTCTGGAAATTGTTTGTGGAATAATTGCTATTCCTACGTCTGCTAGTATCGTTGAACGAGTCACTGTGGGGTCCACAAGTCCTTGCCGCTCGATCCTTCGATCCTGTCTCCTCGTGGTCTTCCTGGTCGCTCCAAACCCGGTTTTCCGCGCGTGGGTACCTTCTCGTGTCCACTGCTCCCAACAATTTCTAGCGGCACACTCCGAACGATCCACCTGGCCAGCAACACGGCGCGTCGACCAGCCTACAGTTTTCATCCCGATGATCAGGCCTCTTTCGAACTCGCTTAACTGTGAGAAATGTCTTCTAGCACGTTTACCTGGCATGTTTCGCTTACCAAAGTCTTCCTACAATCGGTGGGTAATCGTCACGTTTATGAATCTTCGAATTTGCGCTGGCTTATATAGCACCCTCTTACTGATTGTAGCGCCACCTCGGCGTGTATGAGCATGCGTATTGGCACAAAACTTGGATCATTTGCATATCACATTACGTTGTACTTATTTGCAAAGTTTTGCGATTGTACTTAGCTTCCTTCTTGGGTCGCTATTTTCAATGTTCCTGAGTGTATTATGCATTGTTAGTTAAAAAATTATGCACATTATATACGTTTGTACGCTGTCCTTTTAAATTAATTCATTTCCATTTAAACTCACTCATTAGAAATATGTTAGTTTTTTCAAAACATTGCCCATCATCGTGCTAGAGATACAAATTGCTGTTAATTCTTGAAACCAATGCATTCATTTTTTTCTTTAATTTTTTAAAAATATATATTCACATTTAATATATTTACTTCATTTAGAACAGCAATCATGTCAGCTTAATAAGATAAACTTCGCAACCATATTTCATCACATAATTATAGTGCATTGTTATAACATGATTCTCTCTCTCTCTCATTTAAAATT
>BMAU01006188.1:0-118523 GCA_019973935.1 Trichonephila clavipes | reverse complement strand
CAAATACCAGGTATAGTTATAAGTACCTAGTCTTTTACACATGTGTACATGTATTAATTTTTATATGGATCAAAATATTTTTTGTGAAACCTGTTAAGTGTCTGATTGAATTGAAATTTGTTAAGAGACAATTTTTTTCATGGATGTTTTGATAAAAGTGATGAATTACAGTAAATTATATAAACCTGGTAACATGCTATATTCCTGACATAACAAATTTATATTAAGTTTCCAAAGGGTATTTTTATCTTATGAGAAAAATTGTTTCTATTCCATATCTAATCTATTTTTAGCATAAAAAATATTTGATTGCAGGGTTTGTGAACATATATTATGTGTATGCATTTAATTGGGGAAAGGTCTTCCCAGTAGTTTGTTTTTTATGTAATATCAGAATTATTTGGAATATGTATTTATGTGATTCCATTAATGAAAGTCATTTTATATTAATTGATATTTTGAATTTATGTAATTTGAAATAAAAAAAGAGATAAATGACTTTCCATATTTTATTCAAAAAGTTTCTAATGATTGAAAGGCCATCTCACCATTTTTTCCTTGAGATCTTGATTTTAAAGCTTTCAAATGTTGGGGAAAAATATTCATATCTTGCTATATATACAGTTTCTGGTAACAAACTTAAATCAGTAAGTACTTAATTTTTTAAATAAAAATCAAAAAATTTATTGATAATGAGTATGAATATAGTTAAATAACAAATCCATTATTTTTATTATATTTTTTCACGTGTTTTACACAAAATTTTTTTAATTGATCGTGAAAACTTTGTTTATACAAAAGGATAGTGGAAATTTCATCCATGCATTGCAGCATTGTTACGTGAAAGCAAACTGGATGCAACAGAAGAGTAGTCTTCAAATTTTGCAACCCGCGAAACCCTTAGAACTATGAAATGTTTGGGGGAAAACTTAATCTCACACTTGGAACACGTAATTGTATTTAAAGTACCGTATTTTACTGTATATAATCCACGGATTATATGTTTAAAAAGTTTCAAATTTCGTTGTGCGTATTATACGCCGCTGCGGATTATCTGAGGTAAAACATTCTCCATCAGAAAAGCTAACAATAAAGTTTTGAAAGAAATGCCGTTTATGTTTTATAAAATAAATAATAGATGGCGCTTTCACGACTCGGATGACGTATATCAGCCATAACTAGTTTTTGTCCAATTACATTCAAAAACGAATTCGATTCCTCCGAAGTAAAAAACAGTTACGATTCGCAGGCGCTATTTCCAATTTTCTCTTTTCTAAAGCTATTACGTCCTTGGAAAGTTTTCATCATGTTAAAGCGAAAGCGTTAAGTTACACTGCAAACTTCAAGTAAAAAGTTATAGAGAAGACTCCCGAAGTCGGGAAGCTGCAAGGTTTTCAACGTTGACGAATTGAATATTCATTTGTGGAGAAAAAGCAAGACCAACTTCGAAAATTGTGATCGACATTAAAGAGCTGATAGTCGTGGAAAACTTCACTGGCCAGAATTAGAGGAAGAAATAAATAAAAAATAAATAAATGGAATTTAAAAGAAAGAGACAATGGGGAAAAGCAGTCACGATCTTAATTTTTTTGCTGTTAACTTGCTAAATTAAAAAAAAGTTTTTCCGCATGTAATATTTTGTTTAACAACTCAAAACATAGATGGCAGTAGCAAAGAATTTTTTTGTTTTATTGAGATTATCATAAAAAATATTATCATATATATTTAAAGAGAAGTTTCATAATAATTTTTTTTCTGTACAATTTCTTACTTCTGTTTTTAATTATATTGTGTATATTTTTATCTTATATGACACTCATTATCGGCAGTTTATATTTTTGGATTATTCGCCGTAAAAACTGCCGCGGATTATACGCCGCTGTGGATTATACAATGTTTATTATTTTTTTTTACTCGAAAATAAAGCTTTGCGGATAATACGCCGCTGCGAATTATATACACGAAAATACGGTACATCAAAACGTGTTAGAGGTAATTCCGAAATTCTGAATAACTAAGTATTGAGAACAAATTGCTTCTCTATACAGCTGTGACGCATACCATAATAGCATATGCTTGCTGAGTAAGGGGATATGCCGCTAAAAGCAATATTAATATTCTAAATACTTTTCAAAATTCTTTAATTCGGATGATCGTTAAAGCTACAAGGTGTATGAGAAATGACAACATTCGAAAGGCTCTTCAAATCCCCCATCCAAGAGATATCTAAAAGTTTATTTCATTTTCTTCCGCTTACCATCGATATTAATATGGTAAATCTTTCTAATTAATATGCTGATATGAATTCTAAAAAGCCAAGAAGAATTCTCGACTATTATAACCCACCTTAACATTTAATTATGGTGCAATATTTTGTTGCACATCTAATTACTAAGTTACAGTTCACTGTGTTATGTTTCGAGTCACATAGCAGCCTTTTTATGCTAACATTTTGTAAGTAAACTATTCAAAAAGTGCACATAGAAGATATTAGTTTGACAACGACGAATGAGTTTTATATTATTATCAGGAACGTTTTAAGACTTCGTGAGGTCCCGGGTTCTTACACAAAAATAAGACAGTTAATAGATAGTATATAGCATACATTGTCAGAAACTCGTATAAACAATAAACCGAAACAAATGTGCATGACTTGTAGTGGCACAGACCTGCTGGACTAACGTCTTTTGACTGAATAATGATGATGTATGGTGATGGGCCTAGACCTATACATGGACAACGGTCATCTTATGTAACCAGTTGACATATCCTTCGAAATTCCAAGTTTTTCGAAAAATACAACTGAAAATATTATTTGACCGTTTGAATTCGTGGTCTTATTAAGGCTGAGTTGAGAACGAGATGAGACCTCCATTGTGGCCAAGCCCAGTTGGGTCATGCTTTAACACGTCCCTGATTATTATTGTTAATTTTATAATGTTAGCTGTGTAGTTTATTTAGAAGAGTAGATATGGTACATTATCATTGGGTTACGTTAAAACAAGAACTTATTTGGAATGATGCGCAAAAATCATTCGATCATATTACTCAAAAATTTCCATATAGTTACATTTCGAAAATGATTTTTTAATGAGGTATCATTATTAAAAAATGTATTTATAAGGAAAAAGTTACAGCTTGGTCATCTGCTGAAATAACAATAGAGAACAAAAGGTTAGAAATATTTTATTTTGAAACAATCTATGTTCCCATACAATATTGTACTAAAAATTGTGGAATACACTCTATCCTTACCAGGAAATATTGCTGCGATTGAATGCGTTTTTTATTTGATAAATAAATTGTGGACATCAGAAAAATCACAATTTAGTGTTGAGATATTGAAATTCATTATTATAATATATTTGAAATCATTATTATAATTCTAGCCATATTATGAACTTGTATAATGCGAATTTGTCTATATAGCGAACTTTTTCTTGGAACCAAGAACATTTTACGATTTTCTTCGTAAAACAACCTCCAAATAGCGAAGTACATTTTCTATAGAACGAACTTTTTCTCTTGCGATTCAATTTTTCTTTCTCTCTATTTTTAGTATTTCTGTACATTTCAAGTTATAATTCCTTTTAACGCATTTTATGGGGGTGGGGGGTCTTGAATTTTCAATTATTTTTTGTTAGGTGCCTAACTCACCGAGAAAAATAGAAATCTAGACGTTTCATGTAATAAATGCAACATTTAATCCCCTTCGTCCATTTCACTAGAAACATCTTCGATATCCGCTTTCACCTTTAAAGGAGTTGTCTCGTGCCTTTGAAATAGTCTCCGTTCATTTGTAGAGTTGATCACTCGAACTAGGATTTTTTGTTTCTTGTAGCTATAGAAAATGTCAAAACGTAAATGCTTAAGCATCAAAGAAGAGAAATTAATCCTTCAGGAAATGGATAAAGACGTCAAGAAACTTTCCTTGTTGTTTTTCTTTCTTTTTGATAGGTAAGATATATAGAAAATAAATATTTTTAATTTACAAACAGGTGTAAATAATTACTTTTTTTTAATGTATAGTGTTTATGAACTTAAAATTTTTGTTTTATGTGGTTTATAAAAAAAATTAAAAGGTGAATCTCTCTATATAACGAACTTTTTTCAGGAATTAGCGACTTTGTAATATAGAGGTCCGACTCAATATGATAAGAAGGATTATTTTTATAACAATGATAATGTATTAAAAGTTAAACGAATAAAAAGAGGAAATGGGGAAAAAAGAACATGTTAACTACCAATAGAGATAGTTTCTAAAATTAAAAATTTATGTAGCTACGTTGAAAAGTCTTTTAATATTAAACAAATTAAATATTTCTTGTTTGATTTGAACAAAGAAGAAATTAGGTATATAAAGGTATCGCAAAAAGAATGACTTTCAAGACTACCATGCTTTATATATATAATTAAGGATATTATTAATTTTCTCATTCATAAATTCAATATTGTAGATATAGATTTAGTAAATAGTTCTACTGAGTATTGTGTGTGTACCATACTATTTATGAATAAATCTTAAAATACGATTAATTTTTCAAAAATATTTAAAAAGTTTGTACATTGCCTGCCTATAAATAATGTTTGCACTAAGAAGGCTTTTAAATATAATAAAAAATAGGTAGCTCAACTTTTAATTGAAATATATTAATGATCTGCAAAATAATAATATTGTTTGTAATTGTGAAGATTATTCTGATTTTTAAACGCTCATCACAAACATGTTATAACAGGTAATTTAAATCTTGTTAAAGAAAATACTCTCAGAGATATAATGACCAAATGTACTAGTTATAGATTAAAGATTTCTAATAACAACAATGCTATTGAAAAACAAATTTCTAAAGATATTAGTAACTTCATTACAAAATTAGCAATTAAATATAATTTTCCTATTGTAGCTTTTAATGAATTTAAATGCAAAAATTTAAACAAATTACTGAACATTAACTATAAAATTGATAGTGATATAATTTACAAAAATTTTAAGAAACAAATCGCTAAACTACAAAAGAACTTTATTATCGTGTATGCTGATAAAGTTCCGGGTAATTAAGCAACTATTTGCAAGTGGCTTTATGTTAATATGCTAAATAAACAGTTTCAAAATAATTCTGCTTTTAAAAAATCTAAATCAAGCACAAAAGATAAATTTTTAATTGAATCTCTGCTTTTTATAAAAAAAAAAAACTAGATTTACATATATATTTTGGATATTAAATTCCCTCATATTTTCCTAACTCAAAAATTTCATAAAAATGTGAAATTTAGAACTGTAACGAATGGTTTTAAAACTTATTTTACTTATCAGGGGAAGAAGCTACAAAATATTATTCCAACCACATTGGACAAAATTAGAAATTCTGTTATTAAGAATAGTATGGACATTATTAATTATATGCAAGACAAAACAATTATTTCTATTCATACCTCATTCAAAACTGGGTTGCATAATCGGTGGTAAGGCAAATTCCCGTGGGCAAAATTCTCTCCATGTCAATCATATTCAATTAGTATCGGATAATTTAATCAATTAAATCTGGGAATTAGATTCTGTACCATGTGCCAAATAATTAACTTCTTTAGAAGAGGATTGTGAAGATCATTTCGTAAAGACACATTCTAGGGAAGGAATGAGAATGGCCCCCTTACTGGGCATTAGTAAGGGATATGCCACTAAAAGCAATATTAATATTCTTGATACTTTTGAAAAATTCTTCGATTCAGATGATTGTTAAAGCTACAAGATATCAGAAATAACGACATTCGAAAGGCTCTTAAAAGTTTCAAATCTCACATCCAAGAAAAACCTAAAAACTGTTTTAGTTTTCTCCCGCTTACCAATAATATTAATATGTTAAATCTTTCTAATTACAGTGCTGATATGAATTCTAAAAGGCCAAGAATAATTCTCGACTATTATAACCAACCTTAACATTTAATTCCGGTCACTGGCGTAGCTAGTACTGAATGGGCCCTGTATGAAAATTCCTTTGGGGCCCCTTTTCAGATATGAGAGCCCCGTTAGTAGGACTGTAGTTACACATGTTGGAGCCCCTGTAGCTTGGGGGCCCCGTATCATTCATACGGCGGTAGCTATGACCCTGATTCTGGTGCAATATTTCGTTGCACATCTAATTACTTAGTTTTATTTCATCCATTTTTTCCATTTAGCTGGACAAGTCCCTCCCCTTTGTATACATAGTATTTTTCTAGACCCCATGTGCATCCAATGAGAGTTGTTTTCTTCACATGCCATAGACCAATGAGAGAGCAGTCTCTTGGGCTATCTATTATGGACCAAACTGCTACCTCCAAGAACGAACTTTCATAAACAATTATATATATATATATATATATATATATATATATATATATATATATATATATATATATATATATATAGATCAGTCAATCAGAATGCAGAACTAAAAAGCATAATAGTTCCACATCAATATTCAGTCAGATATGGAATTGGGGGCCGCAAGCGGCCTGAATGGCCACATATTTGATCGTAATGTTAAATGTACTTTACGAAGGTGAGACCAAACGTTCCGCTTTTGACGGGACAGACCCGATTTTTAACAATTTGTCCCCCTGCGTTTAAAATAAGTCCCGATTTTTGGAAAAAATGCACGACGAGCTAAAGAATGGCGGAAAAACGTGAAGGGAATATACGGTTTTCGGCTATCACGTGGTTATTTTGCCAGGTTATCGTCATTGTCAAATCAATTTCTTCCTAGCGTAAAAAGTAGAACTATTCTAGCTGATGGACATAGGATATTTTTTAGCAACCGTATAATGTTTCGAGTCACATAGTAACCTTATTATACTAAAATTTGATAAGTAAACTTGTCAAAATCTTCAAAAAGTGCACGTAGCAGATATTAGTTTGACAACGACGAATGAGTTTTATATTATTATCAGGAACGTCTTAAGACTTCTTGAGGCCCTGGGCTCCTACACAAAAGTTAACGCAACATATGACCCTTAATAAATAGCACATAGCATACGTTGTCAAAACCTCGTATAAACAATAACGCGAAACTAATATGCCTGACTTACAGTCACACAGACTTGCTGGACTGACGCCTTTTGACTGAAGAATGATGGTGTATGGCGATAGGCCTAGACTAGGGGTCGTCAACCGTTTGAGTTGGAAGAACCAAAAATTACAATTTACAAAATTTCAAAGTTCTTCAAAGAGCCACAAATTTTTTTCTTGCCAACAATAAATAGTATTTGCATAAATAAAGTTTTTTGATAAAAAAAAACTAATCAATTTATTCATAAGAAAAATATCTATTTATTCATATATAAGTAGTGTTTTTCACAACAAAGTAGAGAATATATATGTGGCATTATTAGATAATTACTTATTATATAAGTAAAAAATTAAAACAATTGAACATTTACTTACAACACTAACTTGTAATAACAAACAATTGAGCAAACAAATTCAATGGGAGCAATGACTTTGTACGTTTATTCAAGTAGAAAATTTAAACTGTACTAAACAATGTAACTTGTACTTAAAAGTAATAAATAAAAAAACAATAACACACATTTGAGCAAACAAATTCAATGGGAGCGTTGGCTTTACATGGTTTTAGAAAGTTAGGATAAATTTGGCTCATAACTTGTTTTAAGTTTCATACAAGACTTTAAATTTTCATTTGTTAGTTGGCTTCTTACTTTACTTTTAATTACATTCCCGCAAGAGAACGCTTGCTCGCACGAATATGTCGATCCTAAGATAGTCAGCACTCCAAATGCGCTAACTTCTTCACCTCACTGTAGCACTCTGGAAGACTGTTCCATACGTCGAATACAAGTCCCTCATCTCGCGGCATTTCTTTTAAAGCTGTTAACTTTTGTGTTGAGTACTTGCATTTCTGGTCCTCCGACTTGCTTTTCAACTCCGCAAATTTTCCACTCTACAAAGCTTTACTTTTTAAATCGATCAGTTGCTTTTCTAGAGATCTAGTATAAATTCCAAATGGCTCAATGTGGATTTTGTTACTATTTGTATTGAGAGGATTTTCTATGAATGCTAGAGTGGTTTTGTTGATTTTGAATTGCTCAAATCTGTCAGCAAATTCACCTCTAATTTTTTTTTATAACTGTGCTGAAGTAATTCGTGTCAACAGTTGCACTGGTTTTATCGCGATATTGCCTTAGAAATTGAAAATAAGTAATTTACCGTTCTGAATCTCGTCTGCAAAAAGAATGAATTTTTCTTCAAACCAAACCAATTCTTCTACCAAAACATAGGCTGGGTTTTCCTTTCCTTGTAGTTTGAGATTCAGCTCATTTAATTTCGCTGTGATATCCACCATAAAGTAAAATTTTTGCAACCATTCGTCTTTCTCTAATTAAGGGTAATTTATGCCTTTTTCATTGAGAAGTGTATGTATTTAATTCAAGCACAAAGCAAAAACAGTTTCAACACCTTACCTTCGGAAAGTCATCGCACTTTATTGTGAAGAAGGAGGTCAGAATACTGAGTCTCCATTTCGATTAAGAATTCTTTAAACTGACGATGGTAGAGTGCTTTTGACAAGATGCTGTTAACAATCTTGATCTCAAAATTCATGACCTCAACTGTTTCGGCCGGAAATGTTTGGGCACAAAGCGCTTCTTCGTGTATTATGCAGTGAAACGTAAGAATTTCGTGGTTTATTTTGCTCTGAAGAATCCTAGTTGCCCCTTTATTTTTTCCTGTCATACTTCTGGCTCCATCAGTTGCTATTGAAACGATTTTTTTTAAATCGATCTTACTGTCTTCAAGGCAGTTTTGCTCGGCATTCGATATATCTTCCCCTCTAGTTTGTCCCGAGAGCTGTAGCAACCCTAGAAGTTCTTCTTTTGAACCCTGACAAAAAAGGCAACTTGTGCCATGTCTTTTGCCGCTGAGGGTGGGACACGTTGATTGTTTATGTTTTAGATTGTTTTGATTTAACAATTTTAATTTAGTTACATTTACATATGCCTTCAGAATAAAATATAGTTACACCAAAAAAGAATAAAAGTGATTTAACGTGGAATATAAAGTGATTTCTGTGGAAAGTTGCGCAAATCCGAGAGAAATGCTCCACTTTAAATAAAATGGCAATAGTTTGATGTTCTTCAGGCGGCTCGGCACCATTTGATCCGCGGACTGGTACCAGTCCGTGGACCCGGTTTTGCAGATCACTGATTTATAGCACCATAGTCTTGAAGGATAAATGATGTGATAGCAGTTATTGCTATATCAGAAACTTCACAAAAATCAGTGTCATACAAAAGGGTGGGATTTAAGGTTCACCTCCTCTCTCCCACAGAGACTACCAGATTTTTAATTTTTACAATACAGATAATATCTTAGTTATTTTACCAACATGTTTAGAATGTAACCTCCCATAACAAAGGTTTGTGTATGCTACTGAGAAAAGGATCATTAACCAATGATGTTTTTAGTTTCATTCGCTCAATTTACCACACATTTTTTTTATTGGTACCCATACCAGTGGCTTGAAATGATCACTAGAAACTGAGGTATCAGCCTCCACAAATTTGTAGTGTCCTAGAGTTTCACTCAAAGCACTTTGAGGCTTTTTGCTCTTTTTTTTTCAATCTTCACTGCTTATTTACATGTTTGTTTCCTGCAAGTCCAGCAATCCAAACATTTCCACAACCCACACTTTCTTTGCAAGTGACAAGATAGCTCAAAGTGTGACGAATCTATACGGAACTTTATCACTAACCTTCTGAGTCGACCTTTTTAGGGAAATTTAATTCCCTACCTATTTCCAATCAACTCCAAAAAGCGGACAGGATTCCTTGTTATGCAGATTAGATTCAGTGTATTTAAGTCAAACGAAATAGTAAAGTTAGAGCAGTAGGAGATAGAGATTGAAGCAGAAAGTTTTTGTGGATTTAAATTGAAGATTTCTTGTTAGAGATATTTAATCTCTCAAGAATTGAGATTCCGAGCGGTAAATATAGATTTGTGTTTAAAGTCTCATTAAAGTTTTAAGAGTGAGAGATTAAAGATAAATGTTCAATAAGAACATTATTAAATATAATTCTGGGATCTCTTATCGTGGTAATTTCTGCGTGATCGTTATTTAATAAATTAATTAATTAGATCATTAATTAATTAAGTTAATTTAAAGGATATTACCTTTAAAACCTCATAATATTAGTAGAAGTATTTGTTAATAAGTCTTTGATTCTATTTGGGAAAGATAACCAAATAAAGTTATTTATAAAAATGGCTACTGGTTCTTCTGTGACTCAAAATTATTCTCGTTCTCAAAGTGAGGTCCTAAGGGACCTTTACAATGGCGCCCAACGTATAAATCCCGAGAATAGAGTCGGATCCAGTTTTAGAATCATTCCGGAACAATATTTTTCGGGGATTGAAAACATAGATGATTTTTTGGAGAATATTGATCATAATCTCGCTTATTATGAGATACCTGCACAATTAGCATGTGCTTACTTGAAGGGTCATCTCAAAGGACGGGCACTCGACTGGTTCGAAGTTCTTGGTTATAGGGTCATTGAGGATAAGACAACGGACTACGCGCACTTAAAACAGGCATTGTCGGAACAATTCCCCGTGGTCAGAAACAGGTCAGAACTAGAAACGCGATTTTATTCCTCATCACAAAGACGAGATCAACAGCCTTCGGACTTTATTTATGAATTGTTGAAAATTCATAAAGTCCTTAAACTAGAAATGTCGGAGGAAAAATTAATAGATCACGTCGTTAGTCGATTAGAACCTCAAATTTTGGATTATGTCGAAGTTAGACATCCACGAAATACTGCCAATCTCCTACAAATCGTTGATAAATACGAAGAACGTCTTATGCATAGACAAATCAGAGGTTCGAGTGAGGGATTTAGAAGTTCAGGCCCTAATGAAGGCAATCGTTTTAATACCCGACATAGACAGGAAAATTGGAGGGAAAACAGAAATAATGAGAGATACGCCAATAATAGCCGACCACAAAGGGAATTTAATCCATTCGAAAACCAAGGTTTCGCAAATAATCGCAGATTCGAGGGTAGACGCCAAGGTGGACAATCGGATCAACCATTCCACAGTCAAGGCGGTCGACAAAGTGGGTCGGGAAATAGTTCATTTCGAGGTCAAAATGAACGAAGTAGAAATTTAAACTTTTAAGCGATCGATGTGAATATGGGGGTAATTGATCGCGAGGTACGGAAAATCCTCCAGTTTGGGATCATCGGCCTATCAGAGTATCCTCTATAAGAATGACCCCAGTCGAATTACCGTATGTCCCTATTCTATTAAATGAAACCTTTAATTACAGCACTATGGGACACGGGAAAGGAGAAATCTTTTATTTCGGAGGTATACCGCAATTATTTTTCATACCGACCTCGTCAAAAGACGAAAGACAGAGTCGTGACTGCACAGGGAGCCCCGTGCAGTCATTTGGGTAGTCGAGTTACAAATTAGAATCAGGGAATTTCAGAAACCCTGGGAATTCCATATACTTGATAACATGCAGTATCAGTGCAGTTTGGGGATCGATTTTATGAAGGCGTCGCGATTAACATTAGATTTTGATCAGAAATCCTTGATCATTCCTGATCATCTGATCAAACAAGTGCCTAAAGAGGAGAAACCCGTTGATATTGATCTCACAGAATCAAAACTTGATGACGAGCAACAGAGGCAATTAAAAGCCTTATTTAATAATTTTAAAGGGTTATTTTCCGATCAACCGGGATTAACGCATGTTGTGTATCATGAGATGGATACTGGAGACAAGGGACCGGTAGTGTCGAGACCATACAAGTACGACCGGGTCAAACAAGGCATTATTGATTATCACATAGATAAGATGTTACGGGATGGTACAATTTGTCCTATTAATTCGCCCTATGCATCTCCAGTCGTTCTAACACGAAAGAAAAATGACCTTCCTCCAGATTCTCCCGAGGCGTATCGTTTCGCGATCGATTATCGGAAACTAAATGGAATTACCAAATATCCTCGATATCCATTACCGGTGATTGATGACTTACTCACCAACGTTATGTCCACTCTAGATTTCAGAAGTGGCTATTTTCAGTTGGCGATTAGTCCAAGGGACGTAGAAAAAACAGCGTTTATCACTCGCAATGGCACTTTTGCATTCCTACGCATGCCTTTTGGTCTTTCCGGGGCGGCGCCTAATTTCCAAAGGGCTATTGATATAATTCTCAAACCTGTTATTGGGCGTTTCGTGTTAGTGTACATGGACGATGTTATTATAACATCTCCATCGTTTAAAGACCATCTCGATCATTTAACTCAGGTTTTTACCTTATTACGAGACGCAGGGCTAACGTTAAATAAGGAAAAATGTCACTTCGCCCGTGACAAACTCAAATATTTAGGCCTGATTATTAGTAAAGAAGGAATCGAAACTGACAATAAGAAAATTCGGGCAATTACGGAAATGAAACCTCCCAAAAATAATCGAGAAGTGTCAAAATTTTTAGGGATGACGGGTTGGTACCAAAAATTTATTCCGCGATACGCAGACATATGCGAACCATTGTACCAATTAAAAAAAAGGGGTCGAAGTTTAACTGGTCGGGAGAAGCACAGGATTCTTTTGATCAGATCAAACGCACACTAACGGAGGCACCGATTTTGCAATTACCAAATTTTTCTGAACTGTTCAATTTATTCACTGATGCTAGTGGGGTCGGAATTGGTGCTGTACTTCAACAAAATCAAAAACCTATTGCTTTCGCGTCTCGAACTCTTAATAAAGCAGAACGTAATTATACGGTTACCGAAAGAGAATGTTTGGCGGTGATATGGGCTCTAAATAAGTTTAAAACTTATTTTGGACCCCTACCTGTGAAAGTGATCACAGATCACGCAGCGTTAACGAAGTTAACCAATGGTAAGAATTTATCAAGTAGGATGATCCGATGGGCGTTGAAATTGTCAGAGTTTAACATAGTATGGGAGCACAGACCTGGTGTTCAAAACGTGGTCGCAGATCTTTTATCGAGAAATCCAGTAGACAGTGTCGAGGGGTCACAAATTTCGTGCGCAGCTCTTAGAGCCCTCGCAATAAATTCCCGTGAACAATCCATTAAGGAACAAAGGGAAGATCCTGAATTAGGACATATTTATCGATACTTAGAAAACCCTGATGACGGTTCTGTTAATGCGACGGTATGCGAGAGTTGGTCCCAGGACTTCAAGTTAATAAATGGTCTCTTTTACGCGAAGTATTTTTCTAATCTGGGAGAACTAAGAGTTTATATTCCTGGTTCTCTTCGAAAAGATATAATGAAAGAATTTCATGATCTACCACTGGCAGGACATCTCGAAAAGAGGAAGACATATCTTAAACTTCGTGACACATGCTATTTTCCATTTATGAGAAAATATATATTTGAATATGTTTCAACCTGTGACCGGTGTCAAAAGTTTTATAAAAACGCGCTACCAGCTGGTCGTTTAATGCCTATAGTTTCAAAATATCCAAATGAAATTGTAACGCTAGACTTATTAGGCCCCTACCCCGCATCCCGGCCCGAGAGATATAAATTCATATTAGTTATATCTGACCACTTCACTAAGTGGTGTGAGCTGATTCCTCTTCGTAAAGCTTCAGCCCAGGCAATAGCTAATGCTTTTTTGATAACTATATAGCGCGTTACGGAGCTCCGATTTCTTTGATAAGTGATAACGGCCCCCAATTTATTTCTGACGTGTTTGAACATCTCAGTCACAGGTTGGACATCAAACATATGAAAACGGTAACGTACCGACCACAGTCTAATCTCACGGAGAGAGTGAATAGAAATTTAGTTCAAATGATAGCTTCTTTTGTTGAAGAAAATCATGAAAACTGGGACCAATTTCTACACGAGTTCACTTTCGCATTGCGCACGGCGGTAAATGAGACGACAAATAAAACTCCGGCTGAGTTGTTTTTGGGAAGGAAAATCATAACTCCGTTTAGCAAGCTCATAAATGTTACGGAGGATGCGAAATATGTTGGTAGGAACATCGAAAGATTATTCGACGAGGCAAGACGAAATATGCAAAAAAAGCATAAGTCTTGGGAAAAACATTACAATCTCAGAAGGAGGGATGTTCACATCAAAGTGAACGATTTGGTTTTACTTCAAACACATTTCTTAAGTGCTGCGGGTAGGAAACAGGTTGGAAAATTTATGCCTAAGTTTGAAGGTCCCTATAAAGTTTTGGAAATAAAAGGAAATAATTTAGTTATTTGGAAAAACGGAAGAAATATAACTGTTAATATTGATCAGGTTCGAGTGTATCGGCCTCGTCAGTCAGACACGATTAGTTCGGATAGTCCGGTAGAAACTCTGTATGACGAACAAGTTAGTCATGGGTCGAATAGATCGAATCAAGGACAGTTTAAAGAGCATAGGAAAACCTCTAGTCAGGAAAGTGAGGGGTGTAGATCACGGCAGGGTAACACCACACGGGAGATCCCCAGAAATAAACGTAAAATTAATAGTACTGCGTCGAAGGACCAAGCTTTAAAACGATCCAAGATATGTAGGAAGAGATCATGGCAAGGATCTGAACATCAGGACCGGAAAAGACGCGCTCCTGAGCAAGGGCAGGGAGTCAAGAGGTCGATCCCTTCCTCGATCTCGTCCAGGAATTATAAGTTTCAAAAACGTAATACCTCTTCACCAGGAGTAGAGTCCATTGCAGGTCCATCAAGGTTGCCTGATCGCAGGACTGCTACGACTACAGGCGGATCCCGAATGGAAGTTAGTGGACGTGATAACCAGACCCATCAGACCAGAGTGACAACGAGAGGACGCAACAAACAAGCGGAGAAACCAGTCCGGTCGAATCAAGCCAATACAAGGAGACCTTGCCCATACTATCTACGGAGCCGTATACAAGAAAAAGACGGAATTCCTGAGGAGCTGAGCAACATCGAAATCAACGGCATACCTGGCAGCACATTGCGAAGAAGGAGCCTCAGTATGGAAGCGTTGGATGGAGATCCAGTGCATAGGATTTAACAGACAAAATCCAGGTTGTATTGTTTCTTTATCTTCGCGGTACGAACAAGTGAAGAATTTTTGCAATTAAAGCAAGTCACGGGCGGACTCTAAAATTAAGAAGATTGACAAAAGTGGACACTGCATTGTGTGTGTTTTTTTTTCTGTACCAGAAAAAAACGGCTTTTGTGTTACTTTTTGTATTTTGGAGAAAACATCTGTAAATTTTGCATTTGTTTGCTTCGATGTATGACTTCGCCAAGATGCGACAATTCATTTGGTTGTTTGTGTTATTTGTTTATTGTGAAATGATTATTATTGTGTGCTGTGTGTGTTTCTATGTATATTTTGTTTCACGTCTGGTGACTTGGAGCGCGGCGAAGTTAGATAGGATTAACCATTAACACTAACTAGCGCACAAAGTTTTTCGAATGGGAAGGCGAAGGAACCAGATATTTATTGTATATGACATTAATGTAACAAATGTATAAATTCATGTCTGCTTTTACCTACTTCTCAAATGGATATCAATCTTTCAGGGTAGCTGACCTTGAAGTCTTCGGTGTTCCAGTGCCACAGAAGATTGTATTTCTTTTTTGTATAATAACTAAGTAAAACTCTATGGGGCTGGTTTTTTGCCACCACTAGGGTGGTTTTTTCCACGACTCCTTCGCCAAATGGATAGAGTGCAGGGATTAATTTAAACTTGTAAAGTATTATGAGGTTTGGCAATTAATTATAAATCGTAATTTTGTCCTTTTTCATTATAAGGAAGGTGTTTCAGTAATATACAGTTAGAAGTTAATATCGTCGGAACTGTAAGACAAAGATAGGAATTACGTAATTTATTTTCAGGACGTATGAGTCCTTTGAATAAATCCCGTTTTCTTTTTGGAGGGGATTGTGACGAATCTATACGGAACTTTATCACTAACCTTCTGAGTCGACCTTTTTAGGGAAATTTAATTCGCTACCTATTTCCAATCAACTCCAAAAAGCGGACAGGATTCCTTGTTATGCAGATTAGATTCAGTATTTAAGTCAAACGAAATAGTAAAGTTAGAGCAGTAGGAGATAGAGATTGAAGCAGAAAGTTTTTGTGGATTTAAATTGAAGATTTCTTGTTAGAGATATTTAATCTCAAGAATTGAGATTCCGAGCGGTAAATATAGATTTGTGTTTAAAGTCTCATTAAAGTTTTAAGAGTGAGATTAAAGATAAATGTTCAATAAGAACATTATTAAATATAATTCTGGGATCTCTTATCGTGGTAATTTCTGCGTGATCGTTATTTAATAAATTAATTAGATCATTAATTAATTAAGTTAATTTAAAGGATATTACCTTTAAAACCTCATAATATTAGTAGAAGCATTTGTTAATAAGTCTTTGATTCTATTTGGGAAAGATAACCAAATAAAGAAAGTTATTTATAAAAATGGCTACTGGTTCTTCTGTGACTCAAAATTATTCTCGTTCTCAAAGTGAGGTCCTAAGGGACCTTTACAAAAGGACTTTGGGTTGACTTTATTACAACAATAATCAATTGAGAGAGAGAGAGAAATCAAGCACTTCCACAAATTTGAAATTATTTGGTAAATGCAGTCAACATACGTGCTAATTTTTGAAAATGACAAAGTATAAAATACCATGAGATTGACATTTATACTAACATTCATTCTTTTGTGAACGACATTTCAAGCAAATTCTTAAATATCCCAAACAACATTGTAACTTTTATAAACATATGTGTTGTAAAAATATTCTTAAAATAATGCAAAGAAAATTTCATAACAAGGACATTTTGATAAGGTAATTTCTCAGTAAAAACTCTACTTCTGTGTGTAACTATTTATAAAAATACATTAAGGTAAATTTAAAGGCATGTATATAGTTACATAAGAAAAACTAATGAACTTCACAATAAAGATGCTTTTATAAAAAAAACACAGTGAAACGACTTAACTTTTAGATTACATTTATATTTTAAAAATTACATATACAAAGTTAATGACCGAGTTAGAAGTTGAGGTGAAGACTATGGCCAAGCGATAACTATCAAGTCCACAAACTGCTTAAAATTTCTGAGGATTCTTTACTGTGCAAACTTTGAAAGTTTTATAGATAGAATATATCTACCAGCATCTTATCAACTTTCAAAAGGTGAAGAAACTGCTTTCTTTTCTGTTGCCACATGTATTAAATGACACAAACAAACAGTTTTTTTAAGCAAATAGGGAACTACATTTCCCTCCTTGCATTATTGCAGCATTATCTGCTATAAACAAAACAAAGTGCTCAAAAGAATATCCTACATATTTTAAAACAATTCATAATGAGTAGGCTGTAATTTCTTTAGTGGAATTCCTTATTAAATACTGAATTACAAAAAGACTACTTTGAATTATATTTTGAAGGATTTAAGTGACCACACAACAGGATATAATTTGTAATTTATATCATTACTGCTATAATTTGCAGCAGAAAAAAGATTGTTTCATGTATAGAATCATGAACTTTTTCTGACAAGAAACTAGTTCACTAACCATAACTGATGTTTTAGTCCTTCACATCCATACTGCTTAACTATATCATACTTTGGAAATATTTTTCAAAAAGAGGGCTGGCATTTTTTTAAAAAAACTTAATGGTTATGAGTTTTATGGTTTTTGTCTAATTATTTACCAATCATTGTGAATATATATTGGTAAATAAAAGCTGTATAGGGAAGGGTAGTCGGTAGATGAAAATTTTGCAAAAATACATAATGAAAGGTTGAAAAGTGTAAATTTTATGCATAAGGAATAAAAGTAGGCAAGTATGTCTATGACAATAGGATATTTACATGCTGCTACATCAAAATGCAAAGTCGATTAACTTTTGAAGGGTCATTCTTTTTTGTTAATGAAACTGTTTATATTGAGATAATACTTTAATTTATAGTAATTATTATGGTACTAATTTATAAGCTATCTACTAAGAAACTGCAAGAGTAGATGTTTTTTGGCATAATTAATTTTTATAATCCATCATTTCAGATACTTTACAAATTTAGCATATTTGCTGTAGTAAAATGGTGACACCTTCAGTCATTCTTGGGAACTACACACTCCAACATCTTTGTGAGTAGGAAGCTTATTCATAAAAATCCCTTGTGTTGCTGAATACTGGGTATTCAAAGTTCTTTCTAGTAATGATTTTATTATACTTAACCACACTCCACTGACAATAAAACTCAACATTCACAACACATGTGAAAATAAAAATGAAAACTTATCTAGAAATTGATTCTTACAATACCATCTCTTGACTATTGACAGAAATACAAAATAAATTGGTGAATTTTTTTAGGGATACATCAGTATACATAACAACCTAAAAATATCAACAGCTAATCACATGAAAGAAAATTAGGACTTCACACAAGTGAGTTGCTAATAATACTCTGCTCTTCAGTCTTCCCAATAATGCCTGAAATTACCCAGAAATCTAACTTCATACAGAACTATTTTCTATAAAAAATTAACATGAATGATACAATTTCTATTTTTTAAGATTTGTTTATGAAAGGTAAAAGGGCAAAGATTCTTAACTTTATCTTAAAGGTACTCTTTTATTATGATCAATAATGCACAATTTTTTTCAAAAACCTACAGTACATTTTTTTTTAATAAAAATATTGGATAATTTTATAAAGTACTAGCTGCACGGCCTGACGTTGCACGGGCTTTCTCTACTTTTATAAATTTTCCCTTCTCTTCACAAAATCACCACTTCCATTATTCTTTTTCAAAGCTACTTTGACATTTTTGTTTCTTTCCCCTCCGCTTAAGCCTGGGCATTTACCGAGTGTGTAACTTAATTTCCTCTTTCCTTCATGACGCCAGCACTTTTGTGCGGGTGTGTGTGTGCCTATGACGAGAGTGATTGCTATAATAATGTCATTAAAATTCCCCTTTTCGAAATTTTTTTAACTTCTTTCCTCTTCAGTTACACCCTGCGTTGCACGAACATTTTTGAATGTATAACATATTATCATGGAAATTCCCCTTCTCCTCCAGCTGTTAGCACTTCCTCTTGTGTGTGTGCATGATTTCTATATTAACGTCATTACAATTCCCTTTTTCGAAATTTCTTCCACAGCTTTCCATTGTCAGACACGTTTCTTTTATCTCTCTAGAGCCTGGCATTACAGTGGCTTTTTTGAGTGTAGAACTATTCCCCCCCATTATTTATAAATGATGAATTAAAAAATCTTACGATTGCTATTGAAATGATTTTTTTTCTGATCGTTTGAATGCTTGATTAAACATATTGAAGCATAAAAAAAAACAATATACATGTATATATATGGTGAAAAGTCTATATTCCTAGTTTACATTCACTAAAAAAACATTCAAAAACAAAAGAATACTGTCTGATAAAAATATTTTAGTATTTTATTACAACTTTGTAGTTTTTCATTCCACTGTGTTTAGTAAATCATTTAAACATGTATCTGACGAGAGAGAAAAAGTATATTATACAAAACTAACATTCATTATTTTAACAATAATTATTTTCTTAGAGCTTAAAATAATAAAAGGGGTTTGGTATTTTCATTTACTCAATCATTCGTTATATAACAATAATTTCCTTTTCAGGTTTTGAAATAAAAAAAATTGATTAAAAAAATGTTCATTGAGCAATTAGTTGTGACACATCATTATATTAAAAAATGACTGTAAAAGAAAAATCTCGTTTATTGATAAAGACTTATTTAATATTTAAAAAGATTGTAAAATAATTAAATCAATATATAAGATATATATATTACTTTTATTATATTAATTATAAAATATTTTTTCTATATTTGTGGTCTCAAATTAAATAATAATTTAACAAAAACAAATATTTCAATGTAAGTGAGAAAATTAGCAAGCTATAAAGTAAACAGAAATGAATGAATGTAAATAGAAATAAAAATTTTATCAGAAAAGTAATAGCAGTAGTAAGTTTCTGCTATTGAACTATGGGTGAAATAACCTGAAATAGATAAACCGAAAGAAAAAATTAATGATAATAAACATTAACAAAATAATATCATAAATAAGAAATATTAGGAAGCCATCAACAGGAAAAAATTAAATTTGTATTACATGAGGAATGGTGTAACACTATCTAACATCTCTGTAATATCTCTGTATATTAAAGTATTAGTTATAATTCAATTCTAAAAGAAATTAAGTTAGTATGAACTAAAGTAAAAAATCTATCTAAAATGGGTCCCTGTTGAAATAATCTAAAATCAACAACAGTACTGAATGATACAAACAATAAAACATGTTAAAAAATTAATTATTCAAACAACACTTTTTCGCGATATTTCTGTTAGCAATTGTTATTCTATTACAAAGAGCACAAGCAAATGAGTACATGCAATCATAAATAACTATACTGATAACTGAAATATATATATATATATATTATATATGGAAAAAATAATATAAAAAATATGTATAGGATCCCAAAAAACTACATGAGGATAAGATTATCAGAAGCAACATTAAACCATCAGATGTAAAATCACATCAACACTGAATTTTAGAGAAATCCAAAAGGAGATATGAGGAAATCTTTTCAAGGTGCATATTTTTTCAGCTAAGCATATTTTTTTTATCACAAATGATTGATTTATATATTGCAAGATTGTCAGAAGCAAAAGTAAGTGGAGACAAAAAAATCAGGTCAACAATGAACTTAAAGAAATCCAGAAGAAAATATGAGAAATATTGTTTCAAGGTCAGCAAATATATCATAGTTGTATCCTAGATCAGCAAATAGCTTTCTGTTAAAAAAAAATTCTGATTTTTTTTTCCATTTAAAAGAAAGATAAGATCTTATCGGTCATAGAGCCCTATACAGTGACATACAAAAAAACATGGTTCACAATATTACCAATTTGTCAATAGCAATTAGTTTGAATTAAGTAATTTTCTCCCTGTTATACTTCAAGCAATATTTTTCTACAAAGATGAAAACATTGAATTAGCTGATGAAGGAAGAATAGTAAAAAGCTTTATTTTCAACGACAGAAAATAATATAGTAATGTATTGATACATAAAAAAGGTATACAATGCATATGTACAATTTGCTAAAAACTACATGAAGAACAGATTGTCAGAAGGAACATTTAGCAATGATGCCACAAACAGTTTTGAACAACAAAATAACAGAAAATCTTACATACCGTAAAATCTGGTGTATAACGCCCACTTTCAGCATAAAAAATTAAATTGAAATTTAGGGGTTCAAGAACTTTAAAAACAAAAAAAGATGAGTATAGAAAAAAAATTTGACTTCTAGAAATATCAAAATAATGTTTATTTAAAAGAAATGACACTCTTTATGAACTTAAAGAGTTGTTATTCTATGTAGATGTATACTATTTTTTTCTATACCTTGGAATAATACCTCAAATAAATTACTTCAAAACATGAGAGCATTGCATATGGACATTTCAGGTCTCTTCGTACAAAAGAGGGTGTGCGTTATATGGCGAGCATAACAAACATTAAAAAATGCAGCTTAAAAGTATAAGTGAGCATTATACACCCGATTTTATGGTAGTCTGATATTTTTCTTTGCATTGTTTTTTTAACGTCAAATTGTTCGATATCGTCCCTTTTTTATTCATTTCATCATTGGAATGCGAGTCTAAATAACTATGCATATCTTTCATGATATTCAACATTGATCAGCATCTGCTGATGAAGGAAGAAAAACAATTATCTTTTTTTTCAACCAAAGAAAATGTCATAGAAATGTACATGCATAAAATCTTTAAAAATATATTTGAAGAACACAGATTGTGAAGGAAAGTTAAATCCTAATGCAACACGACAAAAATTGCATTAACTCTGAATTTTAAAGTGCAAAAAAGATTTACTTTTTAGAGCATTCAATCCCATCCATAGTCTGATTCTGATGAAATTACCATAAAAAGCTCAGAAAATCTTAAGACATAAATAAAAATTCGCATTAGTATTTGCATTCTTACCTATTAGCATCACTGCATTTAAATTGGCACCATGCAACTTGTGCTATTTCCCACCAAAATCTTTTTTGTTTCATACAAAAATATTTTGTTTTAATATCAAGGAATGATTCGTGTGGCACCAATTTGGTTGTGGTGACACTAATAAGTTAATACCTAAAAATCTAACTTAAAACACAATATCTACAATCTTATAATCCCAATTAGTTTTGCATTGAGTTCCATTTTCTTTTTGTTATCCTAATATTATAATCGCAAAAGTTTGAATGTATGGATGTTTGTTACTCTTTCATGAAAAAACAACTGAATGAATTTTAATGAAACTTTACAATAATATAGCTTATACAATAATATAATTTTTTCTTGCTTATTGTAGTTTTAATTATATGATACCGTTACTCAAGTTTTTAAGTCAAAAAATGATTTGTTAAGTTTCTTGTAAACAGAAGTTTAGATAATGTGATACTTATGTATTAGCATCACCACAGCAAAATTGGTGCCATGCAAATCACACCTTGATATCAAAACAAAGATTCTAACATATTTTATATAAAACTAGCTGCACGGGCTATCTCAACTTACATAAATTTTCCCTTTCTTTCACAAAATCAGAACTTCTAATACTCATTTTCAAAATGACTTCCATCCTCCCTCTCCATCACTTAGCCTGGCGTTGATCGGGCTTTCTCTTTTCTTCATGACACCAGCATTTCTGTGTATAACTGAATTAAAATGAAAAAAATAAAAGTGATGAAAGTGTCAAATTTTTTTAAAAAAAGGTAGTTCTAAATGCTGCAATAAATATATAAAGATTGTCTTTTTTATTATATTTTTCAAAGATAAATTAACATTATGCGCATAAAATATTTTTCATATTCAAGGCATTTTTATAAGATGTGGTATGTAAATGAAGAAATTTATTACAAAATTGCATTATGTTCAGTAAAACAAAGGAAAAAATATTTTTAAATGCATTAAGAGGGGGGGTACATCTATAAACTTCCTGTAATGGCAAAATTTTTCAGAATAAAAAAATGCTAACACTCATATGTGCTTTGATAAAATAAACGTAAAACATGACAAATGAAATTGATAAAAGTGTTCGTTTATTGTACTATTTGCATGAAATATTATATTCAAAGCACAGTTTCTAGAGTGAGGGGCGAGGACCCTGTTCCACAAGTCACTCCACAGAATGCAAAATAACTGCTTACATAAAAAACTGTTTGAATAGTTGATTATGTATACATTTACATTGCATTATGTTAATGCCTAAATTTATAATTTTAATGACTACATTGAAATATATTAATTAATTTTTTTTTAACTTTTAAAAGTACCTTATTTTTTTGAAAATAAAAAGTAAAGATTTTCATTTTATCAAATTTTTTTACAGATAATATGCAGCTGTTTCATTAAAAAACTGCTTAAGTATATGTTTCTATTTATCTAATGTTTTATAACATTTAAAACATTCTTTTTTGTAAAAAAAATTAAAGATTGTCAGTTTTTATATTTTTTAAAGTGAATATGCAGCTATTTCATAAAAGTGTTAATTATGTTTTGTTTATGTGTGAAAAATATTTTTAATATTTAAGAAATGCTGCTTAAAGATGTGTGATGTAAATAAAAAATGTATTACAAAGTTATATTATTTCAAATTATATTACTCTATGTCATCCATCAATAATACATAGAAAATTGGGGTAACGCACACCACAAGACCAATGAATCGTTGTAGATTTGACAATTTAATGCAACTACTAATGATTTAAATTTTATTATTTTAATTTTTAAATATTTTTAAAAACTTCTGAAAAAAAAAGAAGTTTTGAATTTTCCCCTGGAAATAAATTATCTTTTCGATTCTCCGCAGATGGCGCCATGTTTAATAAAAAACGCACAATAAATGCGTTTTAAGGTTTTTAATTAATATCTTTTTAACTAATTGGAATATCGGAATATAAATGGTCAAAACGGATTCCTCGGATCACACAGCTACAATTGAATATTTTAATTGCAAGTAATTAATCGCTAATCATCCAGACATTAAACATAATTACATAATAAATGTGAATAAAAGATTGTAATCAAAAAGTATGAAACAAAAATAAAGAATGTAATTAGAATTATTTAATTTATCGCAAAAGAGAAAAAAGTTGAAAAACACATTTTTTTAACCGTAATTTTTAAGATATTTTATCAATCTTTGTACAGATTACGCATAAAAAAAAGTTAATGAAAACCATTTACAGTGTAATTAGTTTGAATTGTTGAGAATGTGTTATATTCAAAGAGAAATTCTGCCTGAATGTTTTTTATTTAAAAAAAATAGCGAACCATTCCATAAATTAAAAAAAAAGGTAATTTCTAAATTTATTTTGAAATAGTTTTAAACATTTCTTTACATAAGTATTTTTTAAAAAAATATTTCGTTTGTTGTTCATTATTCCTCTTCAGGTTCGAACCTGGGAACTGCCATTTTAAAAAGCAGCGCCTTAATCAACCATGCCCCGCTTTCCTTCGGTTATAACGGCAAAATAATCTTTAAAATAACGGAAGATTTTTGTTTTTAATTAATATCTTTTTAACTAATTGGAATATCAGAATATAAATGGTCAAAACGGATTCCTCGGATGATTCCCTAAATTTTGATACCTTCTGCTAGTTTCAGTGTCTTGTGGTTCTTGAGAAAATTGGGATATATACATAGATACGTTTGTTTACCTACAAATTTTAATAGTGTAGATCAGTCAGATTTTGGCAGAAAATAGCGCGATTCACAAGGCGCCAATTTGGCTGCGGTGATGATTATACGTAAGTACTGATAATAATTACTTATTCTTTAACACAAATATCAGTGGATTATTTTAGACAATGAAATTCACTTCTTACCTGCTTTTATTCTTATGTTCAAAAATAATAATAATCTGTTACAAAAAACTTTATTGCTTTTCTTTGTTCAACAACAAATTCTAAATCTTGCTTATTGTAACAATAAAGTTGAAAATCCTAGCTAGCAATATAACAAAAAGAGAATAGAGTAATAAATAATTTTTCTATGTACATTTTTAATGATTTTATTATGCACGTTTGGTAGTAACAAATTGATCCTTATATCAAAATAAATACTTTTATCACTTTTAGACCATAATAATAAAATTTAGTTTGGATGTTTATTATGTTGAATTGAAATCTGCCAAGAATTGATGTTAAAAATTCCGTTTGAGCTCTATTAGATTTAGACTTGAAATTTATAGCAGATATAATTATTTTACAGAGTAGAGATCCATTTAAAGTTTCTTTTGTGAAAATTCACTTGATTATTGAGTTAAGCGAGCACAAAAAATCTTTCTACTTCTATTTTAGATATTATTAGAAATTCTTAATTCTGACCTTTTTATATCAAGAGGCAAGAGTTACAGCTATAGATATATTTTTCAATACAATCAAATTCTTAATGCTAGATTTAAAAAATTTATGAATATGTAAACAGTATTTACTTATACAACATCGTGAAATACACAGTGAAGCGGGTGGATAATGGCTAGTCAGCTATAATTTTGTACTATTTTGCAACTGATGAAACATGGAATTAGCCAATAAAAGAACAATAAGCTTTTCCAGACCAAATTTTCATGCTAATAGGTTGGAAGTAGGCAAGACGTAAAGCTTAAGTGTACCGATATTCAGGCAATGATTTAATTTCAAGCTTTACTTACTTTGGGGCTTAATACCTTGATATCAAAATCAGATAAATTGTAGCCCAAGCACAACCCAAGATTAATAATACAAAAAAAACATGTATAAAATCTAGTACGTAAAAATAAATTTAACTTAAATCACACAATATTGGCAATCTGTTAATCCCAATTAGTTTTAATTGTCATTTCCTTCAGTTACATTTTTCTACTTTTTTGTTACAATGGAATTTGCCACAAATCATTTTTTGACTTAAAAACTGACTTTTGAGTCACGGTATCAATTAATTATACGCAAGAAAATTACTGCTCAGAAAATTACAGTTCAGAAAATAAACAGACATAAAACTGTGTGACACTAAAGCAGAAATTATTGCATTAATTTAAAACAAAAAAGCTTATCTAAAAAAGAAAAATTAAGCCCCAATTTTGAAGGAAAATTTTAAATATAAAATAATTAAACATGAATAAAATAAATAAATATGAAGTAACCTAGAATATAGTAGAAATTATAACATTAATTAAATTACATCTTTTTTTTAAATTACGTAAAAGGATAAAATGCATTGAATGTAAAAATGGTTTGGAATAATCAAATGAAATATAAGCAAAACAAATGAACCTGTTGCCAAACCAACTAACTAAAAACCCGGTTGTAGAAAAAAAATTTAAAAATCGCTTAAAAATTTAATTTTAAAAAATCTAAAGCAAATTTCGAAAAAAACTTTTCTTAGTGCACATCATCAGAACCTAGAATAATTATGTGCCACGTTTTATATTTCTGGGTAGCTTAGTTTGGGCGGTAGAGGTGAAACACACGCTTTTTTCTTCCTTTATTAATAAAGTATGATTAATAACAGGCTATGTGTATAGAGTTAAAAAAAATCCGAAATTAAAAGTATGTTAATTGTATATTACATTACATACATTAAAAGTGAAGTTGAATAAAATTACAAAATGTTACTAATTTTACAAAATAAAATTTGTTTCTTAAGTTTTTACACACTGACCATGAGTTTATGATCATTAGGCTACTGCAGCTACATTTATAAGAACAGAAAAGTTATTTAGAATTAGGCCATATTTATAAACATTTGGTGGGAACATAATAAGATCTACTCAATACTGTTTTAAGTGAAGCTTGTTCCCAGGATTTTTTTTTTTTCAAAATTATCTACAATCTCACTTTTGGATAAGGAACATCAGGTCAAAATTTGAGTGGGAATTTTATTTTGAGAAGGAATGTTACCTGTACGATACCTTACGATAACCTGTGGTCAAATTGTTTCTAAAAAACTTATGATTGTTTAAAAGATGCATGTTACTTTCAACCAAATAAGAAAAATTGCCACTAAGTATTTCTTACCATATGATACTTGTCAGTGCTTAAATATTACAAATATTTACATCTATCTGGGTAATTAATATCATTTGAAAGTAGCCATCCCGATTAAAGTTTCTTTACATCTGGTAGGACCTGGTTTACCCAGTGCCCAAATCTGAAGAATACTATTTCCTCCAAGTAGTAATAGATAATTTCACACAAGACAGGTTGGATTACTGCCTTTTAGAAAAACTTCAGCCAACCTGTAGCAAAAGTAATTTTTGAAAATTATTTTTATCACAATATGGAGATCCAGTAATTCAGTCTAATCTAGCTGAATAGGCAAACCATAACATCATGCAAATGACTGCAAATTTTATCTAGAAAAACATTTTAACATTGACCCCATCCATCATTTTTGGGAAGGATATTGTTTACTCCAATTTAGAAGCTGGTATAAACTCTATGGTTTCACTTGGCTTGTTACAACACAGAAAAATTAATAAATACAGAATGTGCTCACAAACACAACAACTGAAAACATAAGCGAAATATTACAATCAGTATGGTGTACTATGGAAGTCAAGATTGGTGTTCTGGTTCAAACTTAACCTTTGTGGATAACCAAGAAGCATCAAATTCAAGCCAAAGTTTGAAGAACCAAGTTATTCAAAAATGTAGAACCAATGTTGTTATATCATTCAGATATGAAAACAAATGGTCAATATGGACCAGGTTAGAATATGCATGAATTAAGAGATCCAAAAGTCATTTTTAATGTGGGTTCAAATGGAGAGTTAATAAAAATGTAAAAGTCAGATTCCGGGTGCAATAGTAGAGGCATAGGTAAAAGTACTAGAAAGCAGAATAAAAAGATCACAAGTTTTGTTTTATATACTGTTACATCCTCAGATAGAGTCCCACCCAAAATAAGGATTATATAGCATGGTGTCTAGAGCCCCCCAAAAAAAAGGCATTAGTCAAGTACATCTTCAATGGTGTAAAAGAATAGGAGTCAGAGGACTGAAAGGTAGATCCCAAGAACAGAGAACACAAGTACATCCACTGGACTTTGGGAAAAAGCAAACAACCTGTGACAACTACATCAATTTGTGAAGCTTTTCATGGATGGTCAGTACTTTCAATAGAAGTTTGGTAAATATTCTGAAAACTGTGCCCACAATTAAGAAATTTAAAGACAACAGAAGTATTGCTAATAAGCTTTCAAAAAAATAACATTTTCAGCAATGGAGATCCATTACTAAAAAGTTGTTTTAGACTTGCACCCTTTTAAGTGCCAGGAGATTATGCACAGCAAGGGAAGAACTATTCAAGAGGATCCTGGAATAGGACAAGGATACTATAATCCCTGCAGAAATAGCAGCCAACAAAAAGTGCCAACCCTGGGGATGCAGATGAAAGAAAATTCCTGGAAGAATTTTGGATATCTAGACAGCAATATCAAGAAAAGTTTTAGAAACAGTGCTTCAATTAGTTAGAACAGTGATCCGCAACCCCCGGTCCGTGGATCAAATGGTGCCGGGCCGCCTAAAGAACATTAAACTATTGCCATTTTATTTAAAGTGGTGCATTTCTCTCGGATTTGCGCAACTTTCCACGGAAAACACTTTATATTCCACGTTAAATCACTTTTATTCATTTTTGGTGTGCAACTATATTTTATTCTGAAGGCATATTAAAATGTAACTAAATTTAAATTGTTAATTCAAAACAATCTAAAATATAAACAATCAACGTGTCCCACCCTCAGCGGGCCTCGGTAAAATTATCAAACATTGACGGCCCACAGCGATAAAAAGGTTGCGGAGCACTGAGAAGACCAAGCAGGTCATAATCTTCTGATTAATTGCAACTTAAGGACTTTTTTTTAGTATCAAGCAAATAAGTGACATTGATGTGACTATTAAAAAAGATAATATTTTGTTTGTTTATTACTGTTGGCAAGCAAGTCATAGACTATGCATTGGCTTATAAGTCAGAACTATTAGATATAATTATAATTTTAAAGATAAAACTAATTGTAAACCACTAAGACAGATGATCTTTCATCTTTTGACTTTTTAGACTATTAGGGCGACTTTTCAATTTACTGATGAAAAAGAAATTCTTTTTTAGACGTACCTTAAAAAACCGTTTTCCAATTTTCAATGAACTCCTTTATCCAACAGATGGCGTTGTTTGACAAGCGTCTGTCCCATCAATACTCAACCTGCGGTACACCAAGCCTTTTTACGTGACCCGATCAGTGCCCATTGATCTGAAAAATTCACTTATATAAGAACAATATATTAAAAATTTGGTGTCAAGAAATCAAATATACCAGTTCAGTTCAGTTCAGGTTTTGTGGGATATGGAGCAACAAAGGCTATGATCCCCTAAAAGACAGATGTTTCTTAAAAATTAGTAGATGTCAAAATATTTCAGTTTCTGGATAAAAAATCTGAATGTTAATCTGTTAGACATAGCTTTCTCCAATAATTCTTTGAAAGTCAGGTTGTGATGTGGATCGATTTTGAGAAAATGTTTTAGATGATTTCGAGAGAGAGGATGAATATATCTATTGCAGTTTAACAAGATGTGGTCCAAATCGTTTAAGCAATTACAAGATCTACAATTTGCGTTATCCGATAAATTGAATTTATGCAGAAGTCCTGGAGTGATGATCATTTTGCTGAAGATTCGAGTACATAGGATTTCTTCTCTTCTGTTTCTTGTCCATTTAGAGATGGTGCTTATGTTTGGAATATTTCCCAAGTTTACAAAATATTTGCTTGAATAGAAATTATCATTGGCTTTTTTAAAACTCTCTTGATATATTTTTTTTTATTGATGTCTTCTGTGGAAATCCAGTCTATGTAAACATTAGACTCTGACAGTTCTTGCGAGATTATCCGCCTGTTCATTCCACAATATATTTGAGTGTCCCGGAGTCCAAAGTAAAATCAACTGGTTATTATAAAGTGATAGAATGTAAATCTTGCAAGCTAATTTATGGATGACACTATGGGATTTAATTGAGTAATTTTGAAAAGCAGAGAGAACAGAGAGACTATCAGACAAAATTAACAAATTCTTGTTTATAATAGATAGATCATCTAGAGCTTGGCAAATAGCCAGAGCTTCAGCTGTAAAAATAGAATTATTGTGATTTATTCTATAAGCAAAATGGGAATTTGCCGTAATACCTGCAATAGATGTAATTTGCTCATTTTTTGAGGCATCAGTAGCTATTATATAAAAGTCCTGGAAGTTACGGTTTACCGTTTCATCAAATAAGCCCCTGATAATTTGAACTGGTAAGCTTTTATCCTGAAATGCGAAATTATTGATATATATATTGCATGGGAGAATTGAAAACGATGTTATTCTGGGGATTGAGATAATGTGACTACTAACTGCATTCAAAGGGTTTAGTATATTTATAATAGAATTTTTATCTTCTTCCATAATATTGAGATCCAGAAACTCAGGGTTATTGCTATATAATGGAGAAAAAGTTTGGCTAGAAATTTGAGAAAGGAAAAACTTATTTGCCAATCTTCGTATTTTGTCCGACAGAATTTCTTGTCCAGCCAATTTTAAAAGTACGATGTTTGGGGTCCATTGTGGAAGTCCCAGTGCAATTCGAAGTGCTTTGGTGTGAATGATATTAACTGAATTTTCAAAAATTTCCTCCCTTTTGAGGAAAGGGAAAAAAAATTATATATATATAGATATTTATATATTTGTAGTAAAATACTGAATGATAAGATATATACAAAAATCAAGAACATATATACAGTATTTTTTTTATCCAAGTTCAGTGTTAAGTTTTCCACTATTCCCAGAAAAAACTTGAACTGGGCTTATGGATGTTTTTAACATGTCGGATGCTCTTTTTTTCCTGCCTGGGGGAGAAGATCGCGTAGTCGAATCCATTATGCTACATACTTGAGAGAGCACTGTTTCCATTGATTTTTGTAAAATTTCCATTAGGAATGCCGTTTGTTTTTCCACAACTGTTAGGAAAGCAGTCATCATTTTCTCAAACTTCTTGTCTATTAACTCTTGTATGTTATTTTCTTGAGATTTAGATTTAAGTACTGTCGAAAGATTTTCGGAATTAGATGCACGAAATCGTCGTCGCGCCTCACTTAATGTTACGTGCTGCCTACATTTTAATTCCATAATTTGTTTTTCTGCTAAGAACGAAGAACAGAGAGAAAAATTTGCCGGATGATTACCCTTACAATTTATGCAGTTCGCATTTACAGGACACTCTCCTGAGTGAGAAGAACCACAATTACAACATATAGCTGGACTGACAAAATCGAGATGGATGAGAAAAACTGAAACATTTGGTGCATTGTCTAGGTTTGTCAATGAATAATTGAATCTTATGATTGATAAACCAAAGCTTAACATTATCTGGTAATACAGTTCCAAGTATGGTTATCAGAACGGGGGATATTTCAGGATTTGTACCCGATTTTATAAATCTGCGAATCTCTACAATCTCAAAATTATTACTGTCTTGTAATTCCGCAGATAATTCTTCCAATGATACATTAGTAGGAATTTCATATAGTAAGAAGCGGGAAGTAGTACCCTCCCATATGACACTTGCATTAACCGAAATATTGAATAATTGATCTAAAGATAGAATTTGTATTGCACATATACTGGATCCGAGGTGGCAAAACGTAATTTTCCATTTCTAGTGAATGACATGTTAGAAATTTGATCAAATTTGGGGATTTTACTTTTTATCTCCATATATAACAACTGTGGGTTTATTTTGGGGATAGATGACGGTTTTTGTTTATTTTCTAAAAACATTTATCTCAGATATTTTTCTTTGACCGTCTCGTAAGACGAGTTCCTTTATAGACATAGGAGTGCGAAAGTATTTTGCATTCCCTGCGTCCATGCTATCTTCCATCTGTATTGTTATTTGTTTTTTAACATGGGATAGTCAGACTTTCAGACTCACCTTGAGTCTATTTGCGTTCATAAAAGAAAAAAAGAATGCTTACCAAGTCCTTGTAAGAATTTAAACTTAAAGGAAAAAAAATTCACCAATTTCAGAAGCAAGAACAGAGATAATTCACGAATGTCTTCTTCGTTTCTTCCAAGCGACAAACACCCTCAAATATACCAATTTTACTTCTTGCTTTCGATGTAGTATCAGTGCGTTCAGTTCAGTTCAGTACAGTAATAACACTGTAAATCTAGAGAACTGGCCAACAAGTCTAATCATCGTTGGAGGCACCTATTCCTATTATTTGTGGAGTTGGATTTCAAACTACTCTGTTTCGGGGTTGCTATATTTGGCTGTTTATGAATTATTGGCTACATTCAAAATAATTACAATAAAAAAGTGCAATAAATTTTATTTTCACGATATGCTTAGTTGAGAATAATGCTGTTTCAGTATGTGTGAAAATCTAGTAACTTATTATAAATATTGTACGTTAATTGTTTTTAAATTCACTACTGAACAATTTCAATGTTTTTTCAATACTTATTTGAATTTTAAGATATAAACATTTTTCATTATTTATTTGTTGTATTCAAGTTCATTAGAAATATGGTATGTTTATAAAATAAAAATTAAGATTAAATTTGAAAACATTAATGAAATTGAAAAAACAAATGTTGAACTGCAACTATATTGTAAACAAAAAATAGAACAGTAAAATATTTTAATGTATTGATATATTTTTGATTATTTGCGATTTTTAGTAAAATTTTATTAATCCTTATAACATTTGAATCAGGTTTAGCAAGTTTTTTCTAAACATCCACCTGAAAATTATGTGATTATTGGTACAAAATCATTTTAACTTTTGCAGTTGAAATTAAATCATATTTTCATATGGAGCAATTCTTATGAATATATCTAGATATAAAGGGTGTTTTTTAAAGGTATAGAACTTTAAATTGCAATAAAACAACGATGTATTATTCGATTGACATGAATTTTTTTTTATTCGAAAGATAATCTTGTGGCATTACATTTTAAATATGATTTCTGGCATAGGACTGCCACGGCTGGCTCGGATGTAGTCCAATCTGGACGTCCAATTTTCGATGACTTTTTCCAACATTTGTGGCCGTATATCGGCAATAACACGGCGAATGTTGTCTTCCAAATGGTCAAGTGTTTGTGGCTTATCCGCATAGACCAATGACTTTACATAGCCCCACAGAAAATAGTCTAGCGGTGTTAAATCACAAGATCTTGGAGGCCAATTCACAGGTCCAAAACGTGAAATTAGGCGGTCACCAAACGTGTCTTTCAATATATCGATTGTGGCACGAGCTGTGTGACATGTTGCGCCGTCTTGTTGGAACCACAGCTCCTGGACATCATAATAGTTCAATTCAGGAATGAAAAAGTTAGTAATCATGGCTCTATACCAATCACCATTGACTGTAACGTTGTGACTTTCATCGTTTTTGAAGAAGTACGGACCAATGATTCCACCAGCCCATAGAGCGCACCAAACAGTCAGTTTTTCTCGATGTAACGGTGTTTCGACATACACTTGTGGATTAGCTTCACTCCAAATGCGGCAGTTTTGTTTGTTGACGTAGCCATTCAACCAGAAGTGTGCTTCATCGCTAAACAAAATTCGCTTATGAAAATCGGGAACAACGGCAATCTCGTTTTGGGCCCATTCGACGAATCTATTCAGGCGTGAGTCTATTCATGATGAATTGCCAAACCAAACTGAGAATAAATCACTTGACAGCTGTTAAATCAGTCACCATCTTAGAAAGTAATGCCAAGTTAAACTTCTATACCTGGGAAAAAAACACTCTTTATATTATAAATGCGAAAGTTTGTGAGGATGTTTGGGAGTCTTTCCCGCAAAAACAACTGAATGTATTTTAATGAAACCTTACAGTAATATAGCTTATACATCAGAATAACACATAGGCTATAATTTATAGCGTATGCTATAATTTATAAAGATATTGTGTGAAGTGTCCAAAATATAACGATATTTGTCAAGTAAGTAGGAAAAAATTGTGCCATCTGCAAGCAATTCTGGCATGCGCTGCAAAAAATCCCACGTCAGCATATATCTATCTTTTGTTTGTGAATAAACCTTTTTTGTTTTGGCTACGCAAGGCGCTCGCTTCTGATTAGTTCCTGTGATCAGTATAATCCCTAATTTTCTTTATTTCAGAATAAAACTAAGTTTTGAAGGGAGAGGTTGTTGTAAATCTCTCTTTATTTGAATGTTGTTTTTTATGATTTTATTATGCTCATATGGTAATAAGAAATTGATTTTTTTTTCAAAATAAATACTTTTATTGCTTCTGGTACTTACAGTAGATAAACTTTGTCTTTCACACTACATCATTTGGATATATTTGCATAGTTTGTTTGTGGTTAGTAGTTAATTATAACGCTATAATTTTAAATGAATAACCGAGAATATTGCATTTTTAAGTATAAAAATAATTATAACTACTGTACCGTATTTTTTGGAGTGAGTGAATATTAACGTCGCACTGTTCAGCTACACGAAGGCTTTTGGCAACGGATCACGTAATTTTGAACCATGGTTAAGTGACGTGGACGACACCTGAGCTGGCAGTAGCCCTTCTCCTAACTACCACACCTTACCAACTTAGAAGGAATATTCTACCAATACTTAGCAGGAATATTCTTTGAAATCCACTCTTCCAAGATGTATGGGAGCACGGGTTCTATGATGAGTATTTTAGAGGGGAAGGCGAACAGTGTTGCAGCAGATATGCGTTTTCAGCGGATTGCAAATATTATTTTTGTCCCGAAAAAATAGTTTATGTCAAAATGTAAGTGTCTTATGTTTTTGTATGTAAATGAAGACTTAGGAAACGATTTGACTATTTATTTTAAGTGAACGGTGTATATAATTAATTTTACTGTGGAATATCTTTTAATTTATTTATTATCTCTAACGGATTAAATTTCCCAAAGTGGAGTATTTCGTTTATGTATATCCCTTAATTTTCAATGTAAAGATCCAAAAAAAATATTGCATGAAAAAAACTGCTGTACGTCATAATGTGGTAGATAAAGCATTAACGTGCATCGCTTCCCTACACGGCGGTTCTTACAAAGCTCTATTAAAGGTCGAGCTATGAAAGTAGCTAGATATTTGCCAACTTGACTCTATCGTTATCATTTCATTGTGTTTTTCATTGAATCACCATTATAGCCATTATAATTTTAGAAACGGCGTTGCTTGTGAATATTACAATTTTAACATAAAATAAATACAACAGAAAGTAATATTAATGTATTACACTTTCAGATATAAACTATTTACACCATTTTAAGCGTTCAATGCGCAAAACTTTTAACAATGTGTTACTTTTGCTGAGCAGAGATCAGCTTAGGGAGGTATTTTCAAAAATCGACCCTCAAGAGTGTTACGAGGAATTATAAATTTAAAAAAAATCCTTTGTATCAGCTATTAGATTTACATACTTAAAATTTAACAAAGGTGTTTTCGTTTTTTTTTTTTTTTTTGCTTAGCTGAGATATACAAAAAGCTATTTTTTTGTTTAATTTGCAATTCACGTAAAATTAACTCGTTAAAAACTTCTTTATCCTTCAATCTGTGTTGTTAATTTTTCAGTTCACCCGTGCGAAGAACGAGTATACCAGCTAGTAGGCTATAATTTATAAAACTATCGTGAGAAGTGTCCAAAATATAACGTATAACGATTTTTGTAAAGTATGTAGGAAAAAATTCTGCCTTCTGCAAGCAATTCTGGCGTGCGCTGCAAAAAAGCCCACGTCAAATATTTTGTAAGTAAAATATTTAATTTTTAATGATACAAAGAGGGAGAAGTCTGGAGAGCTGCAAACGTCTCTTAAAGCACAGTGTAAAAAAGCAAACCCGCACAAAATATTGAACAGCTTAGATTTATGAATCTTATCGACACGATAATTTAATAAGAAAACTAGTAAACTGAAGCAGGGGGTGCAGATAATTTTTATGGGGGAGGAGGAAGAAGGAATTAAGTTCTTTTTAAAAAAAGAGAGATAAAAAGGGCTGAGCCGTAATCTTTATGTTAAAGATTAAAAATCTGTTGGTGTATGCGGAAGGGGGGAAGAATTGAATTCTCGGCGTTCTTGTGAACAGATATCCTGCTTAGAATCTAAAAGGATTCATGATAGCAAAAAGAGTGCTGTAGATTGCGATAAAGTAGTGCTTCTCATACTTTCAATATTTGCGAACCAATTTTCAGTCAGAATATTCTTAGCACCCCCTTCTTCTAGTAACAATGTGTTAAATGTAATTATAATGTACTTTGATGGTAAAACTACGATGAAATACGACTTTAATTATAAACCGTACTAATTATCAAGATACATATTAAGTTTTATATATAATTTTGTATATCAAAAGCCCAAGGGAGTAACTAGTAATTACTAAACTTGTTTTTAATTGACTATTGATAAATTAACCATCAAAGTGAAACTTCTTCGCGCTCGAGAGTGAATGAGAAATTTGCCCAGTTTTGCGAAACAGTGAAAAAGCGAATGGAAGTAGTCTCCTCCCCCTGAATCGACACCATGATGACAGGATAGCGAGTTGGGAAGAAAAAAGGGAGCGGGGATACCACGCGACTTGCGTCATATCCGTGTAAAAGTTGGATGATTGCTTACCTCCGACTGGTCAACTTGCCCACCTTCCTATTGGGGGTCCTTCCCCCCAGTCCCGGGAACATCTATGAACGGTTGTATGAGATGCAGTGACATTACAGTGTAAACTAAACAGCTCTCGCAGAAAAAGCGTGCTTTTTTTAAATATTTCAAAGATTGTTTGCTACATGTTTTTGGAGGCTAATTTGCTTTTTTGACTTTTATTTGTGTTGAATTATTATATTAATTCTAGTCAGAATACCTAAATCAAATGCACAAAGAGGAAAAGTGTTTCGTGAAAGAAAGAAAAAAGGAAAACTAGCAGTCCAGACGAAAAAGTGACAAGAAAAAAGCAAAAAAAAAACCCAGAAAAATATTGCACATTTATTAAGAGTGCTACTGCCGAATCTCCATCAGAGTACATTGTCCGAATGTAAATATTCTGAAAAACATTCTGAAACTAATAAACATAACATGGTGACAGGAGTATAAGCGATTATATCGGATTGAAAAGATATCCACGTGCGTTATGGAAGCCTTCCGACCCCCTGCTCCACTGCAATTTTCACTGGGAAATGTGAAAGAAAAATTGAGGCAAGAACTGGAGAGTTATGTGCTTGCAACAGAAAAAGACGTCCGAACAGATAAAATTAAAATTGCAATCCTGTTGAACTTATTGGGCAGCGAAGGACTTGAAACATAGAACACCTTCAAGTTAGAAACGAAAACGAATTTTTCGGAAGTTCTTCAAAAATTTGAAGAATATTGCTCACCACGACAGAATGTTGTTTATGAGCGTTATAAATTTTTTTCATGTGTCCAACTGGAGGGCCAGACAATTTATATAGACATATGTCACTCAGCTAAAGACCCTAGCATCCACGTGCAAGTTTGCTGAGCAAGAAAATGGATTGATTCAAGACCGCATCGTCCTAGGAATTAAAGACAGTGGGCTACAAGAACGACTCCTGCGAGAAAATAACCTCAACGTAGAAAAAAGCTATCGAAATCGTCCAGGCAGCTGAAGCGAGCCGGGAACAAATCCAAAATATGAAGTACGATACAGCCACAATAAACTTCGTGAAGGAGAATCAGAACAAGCCTAAAACTCAGTACAACCTGCAAAAAGTGTGGACGAAAACACAAGCCTCGAGAGTGTCCAGCGTTCGGGAAAGTTTGTGCCTAGTGCAAAAAGAAAAACCATTTTGCTGCTAAATGTTTCCAGATGGTTACATTTTATAAGGAACTGGGATACATCAATCCCTCTCAGTCCTCTATCTTGTTTTAGAATCGGCTTGGTTTTGCTCCTTGGCTGGTGATGGTGGGCGTGGAAATCGGTGGCAGGAACCAATTGGATAGTAGGTGCATGACTTCTTATGAGTGGCTTTGATTGGATGATGGGAGTGAGCTTCGAAAATTGTAATTGGGAAAATTTTTAAAGAGTAGCCATTGATGTTAAAGTTTAACAATTGATGGTAAAATATTCAAGGAAATAAAATGAAAATATAATAAATTTTGTAGGAAGAGAAATTACGGAAAAAGGAGTTTAAAATTTATCTAACATAGCTTCGAAAAGAAATAAAGCCTTAGCTTTATCATCTTCGGAGTTTTTTAATATGGGAAGTAATTGTAAAATTTCAGGTGATCTTTTTATGATGTTAGAAATCATGCTGACCAGTTCAATCACTTGAGCTAGGTCTGAATTTTCATTTTCTATGGCTTGGATTCCGTGGGCTAAATGTTTCCAGAGTACAAAGAACATTCATGAAGTGAACGTTCATGAAAATTAACTGGTTTATATTGATTCTGTGAATGAAAATGAAACTAAATGTGCAATTAAATAGTACAGACTCTAATTTTAAGAATGTAGAAATGGTAAGTGAAACAACTTGGTATAAAAATGTTTCATTGGATGTAAATAATAAGTGTTTTGGTGTAAATTTTAAACTGGATACTGGAGCTGAAGTAATTATTTTGTCACTGTATATTTTGAGTATGTTTAAAGTTAATCCAAAACTTTGTAAAATTAATACATCGCTAACTACATATGATAATTTTAATTTAAATCCAAATGTTTCCCTTATAATTAATTGCTTTACTGATACACTCAAAAATGTTCCTTTGCCTTTCTATGTAGTAAATGTAAAATCCAAACCAATATTAGGGTTAAGAGGTTGTAAGGAATTAAAACTTATTGAAAGAATTGATGCTATTGAATGTAGTATAAGTAAAAATGAGTTAATTGCGCAATATAAAGATGTAATTTCTGGGGTAGGAGAATTTCCAAATGAATCATATCATATTACTTTAAAAGATAATGCTGTACCAGTAATTTACCCACCAAGACGTGTTCCTCTGGCTTTGCAGTCAAAATTAAAAAGTACTCTAGATAGATTAGAAAAAGAAGGAACAGTGTCAAAAGTTAATAAGCCAACTGATCGGGTGCAAAGCTTAGTTATTGTAGAAAAACCCAATGGAAATTTAAGATTATGTTTAGACCCTAGAGATCTTAACAAAGTAATTAAAAGAGAGCATTATCAAATTCATTGTACAGATGATATCATTAGTAAATTAGTGGACAAGAAAATATTTTCAGTTGTAGATTTGAAAGATGGTTTTTTGGCATGTACCTTTATATGAAGTTAGCTCTGAAATTTGTACATTTAATACACCTTTTGGAAGATACAAATTCAACAAAATGCCATTTGGTATAGTTTCTGCACCTGAGGTATTTCAGAAAAGAAATCAGAAGCTTTTTGGAGATGTTGAGGGAGTAGAAATTTATTTTGATGCAGGATGTGATGAGGATTCACATGATACAATTATATCTAGAGTTCTTGAAAGAGCCAAATTGTTAAATATAAATTTTAATCTAAATAACGTACAATATAGTGTGTCTGAGGTAAAATATGTAGGTCAAATTATACCTAAATCAGGTATAAAACCTGATCCAGATCACATAAAAGCAATTGCTGAGATGTCAGCACTAAAATCGAAAACTGAAGTTAGGAGATTGTTGGGCATGATGAATTTTCTTTCAAAATTTATACCCAATGTATCTGAAGTTATTGCTCCATTAAGAGAAATCATTCATGAAAATGTAGAATTTAATTGGGGAAAAGAACAAGAATTGCCCTTTGTAAATATTAAAGAATTGTTAGCTAAAGCTCCAATTTTAAAAGTTTTTAGTGTTAATGATGAAATAGTAATACAATGTGATAGTTCAAAAGATCGGCTAGGATCCTGTTTAATCCAAAAATGTCAACCGGTATCATTTGTCTCACGCAGTTTAACAGTGAGAAAAATTATGCACAGATTGAGAAAGAATTATTGGCAATTGTTTTCTCATTTGAGAAATACCATAATTTTGTATATGGACGTAAAATTGTTGTACAGAGTGACCATAAGCCCCTAATGGCAATTGTTAAGAAACCTATGCATAAAATATCTTCTAGAATGCAAAGAAGGATTTTAAAGTTATTAAAATATGATTTTGAAATACATTATGTACCAGGTAATCAAATGTTTCTCGCTGATACTTTATCACGAGCATTTCCTGTTAGTGAAACTGTGAGGGATGATCTTGAAATGCTAAATATTGTGCATACTATTTCAAAACATTCACCCATCAGTGAAAAGAGACGTGTACAACTTAAAAAAGAGACTGAATTAGATTCAGAATTACAAATAGTTGTTAAATATTTCAAAAAGGGCTGGCCTAAATCTTACAAAAATGTAGACAATAGTGTAAAAACATATTATAAAATTAAAAATAACATTTATATTCAAGAAGGGTTGTTATTTAGCAATGAAAAACTAATTGTACCTTATAGTTTGAGAAAAGATATGCTACAATTAATTCACGAGGCACTCTTTGGGATAGAGAAATGCAAGAAAAGAGCTAGAGAAATAATGTATTGGCCAGGGATGAACTATGACATAGAAACTTTAGTATCACAATGTGTAATATGTGAAAAATTTTAAAAAGATAATAGTAGTAAAGAGCCATTAAAAACTCATACAGTTCCCTATAGACCCTTTAAAAAGATAGGAGTTGATATAATGGACTTGGGTAATACATGTTATTTAGTTGTAATAGAGTATTATTCAAAATGGATTGAAATTGCTGCACTTGTAAATAAGAGTGCAGATGAGGTAATAATTAAACTTAAAACAATTTTCTCTAGATTTGGTGTTCCAAATATTGTAGTATCAGATAATGTACCATTTAATAGTTATATTTATAAAAAGTTTGCAAATGATTGGGATTTTGATTATGCATTCATTTTTTTAGTCCTCATTACTCCCCAAGTAATGGAATGGTTGAAAAAGCAGCAGGAATTTCTAAACGCGTTATGAAAAAGGCAAGGGAAGATAGACGAGATTATTTAGTAGGTTTAATGGAGTATAGAAACACCTCAATATCATGTCTTGACCTATCTCCAGTTCAAAAGATGTTTAATAGTAGATTAACAACAAAATTACCAATCTCGAATAAATTGTTAAATGCTGAATTATTTAATAACATTCGAGAAAAGTTAATAAAAAGGCAAAACGTTCAAAAGATGCATTATGATAAAACTGCTCATTCATTACCCTAGCTTGAGCCAGAAGATATTGTCAGAATACTAAATTTTAAAAACAAAACTTGGGAATCGTCTAAAATAGTTTCAAAGCATAAATTACATTCTAGGTCATATTTTGTTAAAAATCAGTCTGACAATATTTTAAGATGTAATAGAAAACATATAAGAAAATCAAACAAACCCTTTAATATAGAAACAGATCCCAATGACATAAGTACTTTCAATTTTGATTCAGAAGTAATTGTAAATCCTCAAAATATACAGAACTGTAACGAGAGTCAGATTGTGATGTCCAAAGAAGAAGTAACCGTGTTTGTAAACCATCATCTTATTTGAATGACTATGTTATATGATTTATAACTTAAAGGGGGTGTATGTGTCATGATAACTGTAACTGTGAATGTGTACTTGTGTTAACTGTGTATTGTAACTGTATATGATTGCTTGTGTTGTTGCTGTTGTGAGAGGACGTTGTCACCTCATGCTTAAGAAAATGATATTATAACGAAGAACTGTTTGAACTGTTCGAATCCAAATGTTCTGAAAAACATTCTGGAACTAATAAACATAGCATACACGAGAGAATATCGAGCACGAAAAAGAAAACACTGCAAAATACTCTCCTAATGCTCCGTTTAAGGTATGGGAATGCTATTGAGACTCTTCTAATGACTGCACAGATTAATACAGACTTAGTGAACCACCCTGTGCCATTAACTACAGAGCCCACCACAAGTCTAGTGTGTTTTGGAACTGATGCATGTAAATCAACAATAAATTCTATCTTACGTTACAAAGACTATGATTCCCATGAAAATGCTCACAAAGACTTTCAAAAGTGATTCATTGATAATCGTTCAATTGATATAGGTGTTCAATTTATGATAGATTATGGTTTAGAGATGATTTGAGAACGTCTGTTGCTGAGCACAAAAAATATTTTACAAATTACTTTACCGGGAATTAATTTAGAAGACACAATAAAGCATGCTACAATAGCCGACAAAGTTTAAATAGGAAAAGTATACGAAATTTATCAACAAAAAAAATGGTATTGTATACCCAGAAATTCCAGGACATCTTTCTACTTTGGATTTAAAATCAGAAAGACACTCATTTCGCCAAGAATACTTTTTACGCAAATTAGGCGATTGAGACATGTGCTCGGTCAATTTGGAATGTTAGGGTAAATAATCAATGCTCCAACATTGCCAAAGAAGTTTCACTTCCATTTCGTAGCGTTCCACGCCCCATTTTTTTACATAAGAATGTATTTTATTTTGTAATTATTTGAAATTGCAATCTATTGTATTAAATTGATAGTTATTTTAAGTATATTTAATTTTTGATTTTTCGTGATATGATCGTGTCTCCCCCAAGTAGGGTTATCGTGCCCTTCTAGTTGGGCGCACCCCACAGTTTGATAAACGTTGCGATAAAGGTTCTATTTCGAGTTTTGAGAACAATTTAATAACCGTATGCATGAAACAAAATATTATTTGGGAAGAAAAGACAAGTGATTTACATAATAATTTAGCCGATAGCAAAACGAAGATTTGATAATTTAGATATAAAAAATGAAAGAGAATAATTGGGTTTTAAATAAACACTAGGCGGTTGTATGCATTCTCTGAAATTTAAATTTTTCTCTCTCCGATTTTTGGCACCCTAGGCATGCACCTAGTGTTCCTAAGCGGAAAAGAGGGCTTGCCTCTATACAAAAGTCTCAAATGTTTTGCCCTTTCGACATTTTCTGAATCGAAATTGATTTTTTTTATCTACAACAAATCTATATGTGTAATTGTAGCATTCGAATTTTATATTATAAACGCAATAACCCGCTATGTACTTTAAAACTTGATACTCTTCTACTGAAATATAATCTGATTTATTTTTAAATCTCCTAGGGATTGTATCTTTTGAAGTTTGCATCAACTGTTCATCTTTTGGGAAACAAAAAAACCAAAACGTATGGTTGCCAAGTTTATAAGATGACCAGTTGGGCACACAGCAATAATGATGCATAAGTATAAAATGTGTGCAGCTTTAGGTTAAGTAATTAATAATATTTTTAAATTAATTAAGATTTGTGTGTGTGTGTGTGTGTGACAGAATAAACAAAATATTAATTTCTCATATAAAACAAAATATCTTAAATTTATACGTAATTAGGAATGTTGGCATAAATGCATCAATTTGATATATCGTGCCCTCAAAACTAAAAAGAAGGAAATTCAATAATGAAACAAGAATAAAGGGGAGAAAATACGAAGAATGGGTTGTCGGAGTACCTGTTTCCCGAAGGGTAAAACTTCATCTCCTATCTGTTTGACTTTGTGAATGAGCATTGCTTCGGCTTCAGAGGGTGGATAGAAAAAGAAATAAAAACCCTGGGAGAACGTCCCTCTCTTTTAGTCACGTGATTTCTTCTTAGGGATGGACCTGTAAAGGACAGTTTTTGTGGAGATTTTCCCTCACTAGATCACTGCACCTGTCAGCTGCTTCCGAATCAGTGAAACAGGTGGTATGGTGCGAGATAGTTCAGATTAATTCTATTCTAATAAATGTTAAACTTAAATAATAAATGTTAAACTTAGTTTATGTAAATGCACATAATTACTGTTAATTTGTAAAATGATCCTCATAATTTATATTTCAGTTTTATATTTTTACTTGTGTTCCTCTATCGATTATACACATATGTTTAACTGTAACAAAACTGTATTTTTTGTGAAATGTGGCAATTTTTTACAACGTTTTTTTTTAATTGCTTTGCTGACGGTGTCGAATGGACACATAAAAAATTTCCAGTAGTTATTGATAAAGTTTGAATTATGAATGTTTTGAAAACTCAACACACTGAGTATTAATTAGATTGCTACTAAACAAGCACCTAATAACTGGTGACCCTGGATTTATAGGATTTTCTACTGGATCATTCAATATGACAGAAGCTGAAAAGTTAGAAGCAAGTGGTGTCAGCCTCAAAATACCACCGTTCTGGTTCGACAAACCTGAGATATGGTTTTATCAGGTCGAAGCGTAGTTCAAGATTTGCCGGTTTACTTCGGAGGAGACGATGTTTAGTTACCTCGTGGCTCAACTGGAACCGAGGGTGTTAGAAGATATCTGGGACATTGTCAAAGATCCTAACCCCAACAAACATTCAGCGGCGAAGGAACGTCTTTTGAAGATATTTGTCGAAAGCGAAAACAAAAAAATCAAACGTCTTCTCACGGGGATTGAGTTAGGTGACATGTTGCCTAGTCAACTGCTGAGAAAAATGGGCGCCCTCACTGGTACCGATGTCTCAGAAAAGGCGTTGCGCACACTATGGCTGGATAAAATGCCCAATTCTGTCAAGTGCATTGTCATTGTCAGTGAAAAACACCTCGACAAAATAGCGGTGATGGCAGACAAGATAGTGGAGATGGCGCCGAGAACAATAGATGTCGCAGCGGTACAGAAGGATTCCACAGGAGTGGATCAACTCATGGCTAAAATAGCCACCCTTGAAGACCAAATTGCCTCATTAAAGCTGCAACGGAAATTCCGAAGCCCTAGCCCTCATCACCTTCAGAGGAGTAGAAGTCGCACCAAATCAAGGCGCCTATACAATCCTCAAGGAACTTTCTGTGAAACATTTCAAACACTTGCTGGAAGGGAATGATTTTATTATATATACTGACCACACACAAGAGCCTCTGACTTTTGCGTTTAAGCAAAAAATGAAAAAGCGTAACCAAGACAACAAAGACAACTTCAATACATTTCAGAATTTAGTTGTAACATTCAACATGTACTGGGTAAAGATAATGTTGTTGCAGATGCCTTATCCAGAATTGAATACATTTCTAAAATCAACTTTGATGCAATTGCAGAAGAGAAAACTAGGGATGAAGAGTTGCAACAATTATTGCACAGCAATGCTCTGAATTTTAAACCTTCTACATTGTCATCTGGGAAAAAACTTTGATGCGACATCTCAACGACAAAAATTAGGCCTTACATCCTACAGAAATTTAGGTTTCAAATGTTCCAACTAATTCATGGCTTCGCTCACCCTGGTATCAAATCTACAGTAAAACTGATGACTGAAAAATATGTCTGGTCAGATATTAAAAAGCAAGTTAGAGAATGGGCAAAGGCATGCACTAGATGTCAAAAATGTAAAGTCAGCAGGCATGCATAGTCTAATTTAAGAGAATTCCGACAACCAGATGAAAGGTTTAGTGTAGTTCATATAGATCTCATTGGAAAACTACCACCTTCAGAAGGGATGCAGTATTGCTGAACCTGCATTGACCGATTCTCTTGCTGGATGGAAGCAATTCCTATACCTGAAATAACAGCTGAAGTAGTTGGGAGAGCATTTTATGAGCAGTGGATTTGCAGGTTTGGAGTACCTGCCAAATTAGTCACAAACCAATGTCGACAATTTGAGGCAGAACTATTTAGAAGCATTGCTGCAATATGTGGTGCTAAAGTAGCCCACACAACATCTTACCACCCTCAATTTAATGGGAAAGTTGAGCGTTTGCATAGGACTCTGAAAGGTGCTATAAAAGCTCACAACAATATTAGGCGGACAGAGTCGTTACTCACTGTGTTGTTAGGTTTAAGAGCTGCCATAAGACCTGACATTAGTTACTCAATTGCACAGATGGTCTATGGTATTTTCATTAAATTACCTGGTGAATTTTTGATCCCCCTAATATTAACATGGATCCACAAAATTGTGTTGCCAAATGACAACAGATGGCAAAGCTAAAGCCACTGAAGTCTCCTAGCAACAGGAAGCTAAACATCTTTGTGCATAAAGATTTGAAATCCTGCTCCCATGTGTTTATTCGTATCGATAGAGTAAAAAATGCATTGGAACCACCATATGAAGGACCATATGCTGTACAAAAAAAGTATGATAAATATTTCACAATCTTAATCAAAGACAAAGCAGTTAATATCTCTGTAGATATACTGAAACCTGCCTATTTGTTACAGTCGGTCGAAAAAATAGTTGAGCACCGTGACCCTTTCAAAAAATGATGTGAAATGGAAAACGACCTTTTTTGAAACGACCTTTGTTGAAACCATCTCATTTGAAATTTATCATGAAAACCCCCCATCTTATTTGAAATAAATCATGAAAACCATCTCATTTGAAATTTATCATGAAAACCATCTCATTTGAAACGAAAACCATCTCATTTGAATCAAAACCATCTCATTTGAATCGAAAACCATCTCATTTGAATCAAAAACCATCTCATTTAAAACCATCTCATTTAAAATCATCTCATTTGAATCGAAAACCATCTCATTTAAATCGAAAACCATCTCATTTAAAATCATCTCATTTGAATCGAAAACCATCTCATTTAAATCGAAAACCATCTCATTTGAATTGAAACCCTCTCATATGAATCGAAAACCATCTCATTTAAAATCATCTCATTTGATATGAAAACCATCTCATTTAAATCAAAAACCATCTCATTTGAAACGAAAACCATCTCATTTGAATTGAAACCCTCTCATTTGAATCGATCTCAACACCGTATTTTGGTTCCCCCCTTTTCGTTTCAAACGACTCTTTTTATATGACTCTTGTCCCTTTTTCCCTACTTTTTATGCAAAACATGCCTTTAATGTTTCCATCCCAAAGAAACGTTCAAATGGCTCTTTTTGTATGAATCGTGTCCCTTTTCAACTCATTTTTTATCAAAAAGTTGTGTTTAGTGTCTCGATACATGTTTGAAGCAAAGCATGCAGGAGAACAATCATGTATGAACAGTATAAAATTTTTCAGATTTCTCCCAAAAACTATTTTAGCACGAGGCGAGCGAAAATGTTTCGTTCCATCCCAGAGAGACAATTTAGACAGGGGTCATCCACAAATGAAATTTAATCCTGTCAAATGAAATGTACGCTTTTTGACATGTTAAATGAAATGTATGCATTTTGGTGAGAAAACGGGGGATCAGCCCACTCAACGAGACAAGCCCTAACATACATCTCGGTGAGAAGACATGCCAATTCAACGAGATAAGCCCTCTAATCTCGGTGAGAAAACAGAGGACATGTCAAATTAACGAGACAAGCCCTCCCATCTGGGTGTGTAAAAACGACAACAGGTAAGTCTAATCTATATATTATTCCAATCTTGGTGTATTTAATACTCTAATGATGTCATGTGAAACGATTACTATTGGCTGGTGCATGTCGTGATAAAGTTTTAAAAAAAGATGCCATACAATGTTGGCATATTGTGTGTCTTGAAAAAAGGGGGACCGAGTCGACTCTTGTGTCGACTTGATACCCCTTTTTTCGGTAAAATTTTTTTTGACTCACTCTACTAGGTGAGCCGTCTGTCTTTTGCATTCAGCCTGCAGCTTGTTAAAATGCTGCAGGTATCGTGCAAATTGATACGATTTCACCATGGTGCACTCGGAAATGTCAAATTCCTCGTGCACCTCATCGTGCAGGTGGTCAGGCAGGGTGCGGTCATTCAAATCCCGGAAATGGGGCAATATTTCCAAGTTGATGGTAAAAAGTCCAAGCTTTTCAAAAATCTTTCTTTGGTCCGAGCCCTTGACGACAATGAGGCCTCTGTTTCCTTGGGCCAGGTGACAAAACTTGCCCCGGACGCAGAAATCCAGGTATTCCAGAGGAACGGATCCGGGCAGGTGGCTTTTCAGGCTGAGCCGTTCATTAATGTACCGGTTGGCTCGGCTGTCTTTGGCAGTCGTAAGGAGATTCGAGTGGTCCACCGTGATACAAATCACTTTGGGATCTTTGCCATCCTCCGGTATGCTGGCAATGGACAATGCGATAGGAACAGGCTGACCACCATGGATGGTAAAACACGTTAGCATGGGCAGAAAACGCTAGATGAGACATGTTGCTGAGTGAGTATGCCTCTGGTGGCTGAGCGCTCGCCTTTTATACTCTGCTGGGATCACGTGAATCGATTCCTATAGGCTGATGCTTTTCCAACTTTAAACCACCAGACATTGATTGCATCCAACAGCACGATTCAGCGCCAAGACTCCACCATACAGATGAATTTAATCTTGCTGCATCAAACAGCACAAGGTTCCACTATATAGATGAATTTATCCAACAGCACACAATTTTAAAATGTGCATTTCAATCTTGGTACATTATTTGACCCGAAAAAAGGGGGACCGAGTCGACTCTTGTGTCGACTCGATCCCCCTTTACCGGGCCAATATCCATTTACTGTGTCAGTACCGTCACTTTGTAGCTCCATTCAGCATGCAGCTTATTAAACTGCAGCAGGTATTTGGCAAATTGGTACGATTTTAGCATGGTGCAGCGCGAAATGTCCTCTTCCACGTGCAGACCCTCATGCACGGGGTTGGGAAAGGTTCCATCGCAAATGTCATTGAATTTCGGCTGGTTCTCCAGGGCCATGGCATACAGTCCGAGCTCTTGAAAAATTTTATGTTGCTCCCCTCCTTTGATCACCATCAGGCCCCTGTTGCCTCGGGCCAGCTGACTAAACTTGCCCCTCACGCAAAAGGGCAGGTATTCCACGGGCACACTCTTGTGTAACGAGTGGTGTACCAGACGAAGACGGGAATTCTCTTGGCAGTTGGATCGAAAATCTTTGGCCTTGGTTGTTTGCCCGGCATGATTGACGGTGATGCACATCACCTCAAGATCGCTGCCATCCTTGGGAATCGTGGGAATGGACAATTCGATGGGCACTGGCTTGCCCTCGTGATGAAACACGTTGGCATGCGCAAAATAGGCGGGTTGACTCAAAACAGACATGTTGCTTCAAACAGCAGAATGATTCGAGCGGCGGGTGGCTCGCTTTATATATGGTCTAGGAGCGTGACGTCAGAGGGCGTCCCATGGGCCAAAGCCTTTTCATGCGAGCGCTGCACGTGTTTTTTTAAAGCCCGCTTCCAAGGTTGGAGACCCACCATGCGCCAAGGGACAGGTTCGTCTCGATGCATTTCTCAATCGTCTAACCACGTCAACCATTTCACGTACACGTCTGCGACTCGAGGGCAGTCTGTAAAATCCACACTGTACGCATCCGTCATGTCAGGTTGATAAGGCCTCCCAAACTCGGTGAGAGGGAGGACGACCCAATTGAAAGAATCTCAACTCGACCCCTTTGTCCCAGGTCAGATCCAAATGACTCGTAAACACAATCACCGCTTTTCAAAACGACCGAGGAATGTGCACCCCAAAGTTGGGTTCAAAAAGGATGGTATAAGGATAGTCTGGCTCGTAATACGTGACTCGATCCGGCCACCGACCCAGGTTTCCATATACGATAGTGGTGCAATGTCTACACTGGTCCAACAAGTGTTGTACCGAAACCATTTTTTATATGCTGTTGTCTCCAAGCATGGTATTTTTTGGACAAAAAAAAAGGAGACGGGCTTCGAGCAAAAATGAAATTTATTTACAAAAAAAATATTGACATCAAGATAATATTTACAATATTTACAAAAAAAAATAATATTTACACTATTTACAAAAAAAATAATTACATGCAAAGCAAACAATTGCGTACAGACAGATTAAACGGTTCAATCACTTTAAACCCAATAGTCTTTCTCACTTTTCTTTTCATTCGGGGCATGGTCAAGTCCATGGGGGCTTCTTGTTGCTCTATGAACAACCCTGCTTCAAAATGGTCCAAGAACGAGATGAGATCATTACTCTCGTCAAACAGGGAAGGCACCGTGTCCAGCACCTGAGGTTCTTGGGTATGAGCCGAGGGAATCCCTTGTTGCAAGTAGTCTATAAATACGGACGACATGATTTGATCCATGGAAGAGTCATCCGTAAGGGTCGACTCCAAAATCTCGACCACAGGTGGATCTGGTAAAAGGATCTGAGGTGTTGTCTGCTTAGATGGTGGATCTGGTAAAAGGATCTGAGGGGTTGTCTGCTCAGGTGGATCTGGTAGAAGAATCTGAGATGTTGTCAGCTCGGGTGGTTGAGGTGGTAGAAGAATCTGAGATGTCATCAGCTCAGGTGGGATCGGCTCAGGTGAATCTGGGATTTGAGATGTTGTCAGCTCAGGTGGCTCTGAAATACTCACAAGTTAAGGGGTGGACAAGGCCGTGAAAGGTCTGACAATCAACACAGGAGCCACAGGCGGTCTGATGACGGGTGTGACAAACACTCTTTTCTTTTTGGAAAAAGGCCCGGGCTGTTGTTCCAAAGGTCTTTTGTTTGTCTCTACAGGTACATGAGCCGGGGTCGGAGGTGGTAGCTCGTAGGCCTTTTGATCGAAGCGTTTCCTTTTTCTAAAATCCCCCAGGTTAAATCCATTCTCCATGAGCTGGGGAGAATCATTTCGGGGATAATGTCCAAACCAAACACCGTCTTTTGCACCGTCAACAAGATGTAACGGGTTCCAGCTGGGATCGGGTAGGCCATGTGAGGTTCCAACACCATTCGATGATAGAGCATCTGGTCAAACGGTTCAAAGCTCCTCCTAAACAAATTGGGATTGGCCCGACACCTGAGACTGGACGATGGAAATTCATAAATCAGCATGGGGACGTGGGTCGTTTGAATCAGGTGAATCTCGCCAGACTTTACCGTTCGGAATCCGATAGTAAAGTCTTTTTTCACAAAAAACATGTTGTTTTAAATGTATACCATCCTCTTGTCGGTATTTTTCAGGGGTCGATCGGAATTTCTCAACAGAGTCCTTTGGAGATTTTCTCCCACAAGACATCGTCGGGCCTGAATTCTCATGCTTGGCCTCGAAGATGGCACGCTTGAAATTATCCAACAGCGTCTTTTTTTGGTACCAATTGTCTTTGCAAAACAAGACAAACACTCGTTTTGTATTGGGTTCCTGATAAATGATGCAAGCACGGACGTGTCCTTGCCGAGCGGCATATTCCAAGGCGTCGGGTTTCTCGGGCAGCGTCACGGGCATCACGGTCGTGGAAATGAGCTCGGGAAAGGCATCAATTTGGTCCATTGAGCACTTAAGTGAAGCGTCGACTGATGGAAAGCGTCGAGACGAGTCTTTTTTTATACTTTAAAACAGGATGTGGGAGGAGTCATGAGTAGCCAATCACGAGTGATGAGATCCTGAGTGTTTGAACCCATCACGAATGAAAAATAGGATTCATGGGTTGATGCAAAATGGCACACATGCCTTGCACGGCATTCCAACGATGACATGTGGTCTGATTACAAAACGGACATTGCCCCAGCTCGCGTCCATTGGAATTTAACAGCATCCCAGGGTTTCGTTTGAAGGGGCTCGAGGAGCTCCACCTGGCTTGAATTTCCTTAAAGGTTTGTTTAGAATGTTGGTCGGTGACGCAAATGGTATCGACGTGAAGAATTTATTAACGTGAAGAATTTTCCACTTTTTGTAAGCAGGTGACCCCTTTCGTCGTTTCCCAGAATCACATCCTTTACAGAAAGAAGACATCACTTCCGCATCAATACACTTTCCTGTTTTGTCTCCTATAACAGCACACACACCAACACGAGAAGAATAGCCACGGGTTTTCCATGTTCCATCTCCACTATTATTATATCGGAAGAATTTGTCAAAGTTACCTCTTCCAAAGCTGCACTTTGCATTGAAGCTTCTGCGACTTCTTTACTACACAATTGTAGTTTGTTTATAATGTTATTATAGGATTTTTCAGCAACTGGAGGAGGAAAGTCCATGACACCACAGAAAGTTGTCATTGCTGAATGACCCTGTCCAATTGTCCTCATTGCGTATACAAAACGTCTGTTTATTTCTGGAATATTTTTTCTTTTACCCAGCATTTTTGAATTTCTAAACGAACACAAGTCTTTTCAGTTCTTGCATTCAATCGAAAAAACTCTAGACAAACCTCTAACACAATTTTCTGAAAGTTTAATATCACCACCACATTTTTTGCAAGAAGCAAAGTTTTGAATGTTTGTAAACATGATAGTTTTATCAAACACTCTATAGCCATCAAAACAGTCATCATGTTCAATAAAAGACGAATCAACATCTTGCAGCCGAATCTTTTTTCCAGATGCACTGTTGTTTAGTGATTCATCCACACTGTGTACAGCTTTGCATCTCGTATGCATATTACCAGTAAACTTCCTTTTCTTAGGACGTTTAACAGATGGTCTTTTAGCAGATTCAAACGAATTCATCCTTCAAAAGTTTATAAAAAAAATAATACTTTTCCTAAAACTTATCTTAGAATAAGATACGGTATGAAAATCAAAAACGAGCGAGTATAAATTCAAGATTCACTTTATCAAAACAAAGTAGAAGTAGAAGTTTATAAAGTTAGTAGAAGTGGTAGTTAATATTCAGAACAACAATAATAATATTTGAGGCTTAGATTCAAGCATTTGATAATAATTAGAATGAAAATATTAGAAACAGAGAAACGCAGCTGTCACTAGAGACATGACAGCTGTCACCCTGGAGACAAAATGTAAACAATATGTAAATCCCCTTTTCTATTCTTTTTATTTTCTTAATAACGTCCGTTCTATTGGGAATATCTGCATGCGGTTTCTTTTAGAACACTCAGAAAGGTTTACTCTATAAAATAAAATAATAATAAAAAAATCGATTTTCAGGAAATTTTAAAAGGTATATGACCCCTTAAAGGTTTGTTTAGAATGTTGGTCGGTGACGCAAATGGTATCGACATTAAGATAGTGCAAACATTTAAAGATTTCGTGGGGACATTCTCGATCCATGGCATACGAGACGACTCCGTTGGTCAGCGTGAAACCACTGTTTCTAATACACAACACGGCCAAACCTTGCCTGTGGAAAAAGACTTGGGCATTTTCCTGGAAAGTGGGCATCAATTGCTGTGCATAAGGGGGGTCTTTGAAACACTCTGGGTTTGAAATGATGCCTTTGATACGGGGGCCTGAAATTGGGTCTCTTATACAACCTGGGATCTCGTGGCCTTTGTTCCTCATTCAATCTTTTCTCATTCCTTCGTTCTGTCTTTCCTCATTCCATTTTTCCTCATTCCTTCGTTCCTTGGATCGCGGAGAACGATGAATGACGGAATCAATCTTCTTGACATGGGTCTTTTTGGCAGGTGGGTCAGGTGATTAAGAAACAACTGGTGGCTTAGAATCCACGGGTTCTTTCAAAGGTGACTCGGGAAATCTAGATGGTTCCATGGCATCCTTCAAAGACGACTCGGAAACGGTAGATTGCTCCATGGGGGGTAACGAATCATAAATTACATCTTCAGATGCTTCATGGGATGGAGAAGCTACTGGAGTCGGTGGCAAAGGTGAAACTGGTGTTGGCACACAGAACATGTCAATAAAATCATCAGAGTCTGGCGAATTCATTTTTGCAGGAATGAATATCATGAGATGAGCCAGATCTTTTAAACCTCACTGTCAAAAAAAAAAATTTTTTTTTTACTGTGTGAGGTTATAAGCATCATTCACATATGTTTTATTTTTGAATGCCACCAAGTTTGTTTAGTCTGAAAAATTTGCGAGTGAACGAGAAAGTTGAGAGAGAGCTGAAGGAGGTCGAGATAACTTTTTACTCGACTGTTCCAATACCATGGATTGGAAGTGATTCTGTCCACTCTTTTTCCCTGCAATACACTTTTCAATATTTTATTTTCACGTGATATACCTTGCATTTTAGAGTTTAACTCTTGTTCTTTGATTTTCAATTCATTTTCTTTGGTTTCCCATTCTTGTTCTTTTGTTTTCCACTCTTGTTCTTTGGTTTTTCACTCTTGTTCTTTGGTTTTCAATATGTCATTTTCCTTTCGAATCAGGTCATTTTTCCCTTTCATCTCGTTGAGTTTGGCATTTAATATCACCTTTTGGGTCCATGGCCTACTCTTTTTTTACTTTCTAAATTTCCTTCATCATATTTTGCTGTTTGCGGGACAATACGTACATTTCGTCTCTTATCCGTTGAAACAAACATTCTTGGTCCTTTAGATGCCATTTTTTGTTACCGTGCAGATGTAATTCCCCCTCGTCCCGTGGATGAAGGGGAATCACGCAGTTTAAATACTTTCAGCCCGTCACGTGGATGGGTATCCCCCATCTCACATTATACCATGGATCCGGTACACGCTTGGCCACCTTTTCCCAACTGGATACATTTTTATTGCCCAGTTGCTCCCACAATAAATTTTCTATCCCCCCTGGAAATAGGGTACAGAGAATGGTAATATTATGCGGGTGCAAGGGCCGATTGATGTGAAAATGCGACACATTTACCGACTCCATCCAATTATCAGACATGTCGTCCTTGTCACACAAGGATTTCGGTTGACTCACGTACATTATGGTCCGCACGAGATGTAAGGCACTTTTAATCTTGATGCATTTCTTGGCCCGACGACTGTTTGAAAATTCATAACGAATTTTTCCCTTCCACACGTCTTCAAACGAACTCTCTGGTTCGCACGCCAGAATCATGTGTCGATGTTGTATTTTGCCCTTTTCATTCACCAATCCATCGAACAGACTCCAAAAGGGCAATATGACACATTGATCCCGAATCTTTTCCAGCTCCTTACGAAATGTATCAAACACATCCTGTTTTACCATAATGTGAAACCACATCCTGTCTTCCCTCAGATAGCGCTGCACCATCCCCCACACATTGTTTCCCAAGCCATTCTGAAAGGTGACCCCCTCCTCCCACATTTCGGGCTTTTCGAACAGGGAATCGTAAAACCCTACGTATTCCTTCACTCTGTCTTTGCGACGACCCCGCATGTCACGAGGCTCGGGTCGAAAGTTTCTACATCCACACACTACTTCCTCCTCCTCTATTTCCTCTTCCTCCGTCTCCTTTTCCTCCATCTCCTCCTGTATCTTAGCCTCCTCTACGACACGTTGTAAACAGGCCGTGACATGGTTTACGTTTTCGGGACGGTTCTTTTGCCCGTAAGGCCAATGTTTCCTTCCGAAACAAAACAGGCATTGCTTACGACCATCCAGATTATATTTTTGGTTGCATGTTTACTATAAAAGTGACGTACGGTCACACACACATTGGCTCCTGACATTCAGGACAGGACACGAGAGTGTTGGACCATCTACCGAGATGTCTGTAGAAAGAAGTAGAGGATTTGAACATGTCGCCGAGTCTGTCCAAAAATGATTGTGTCACCAATAAATATTTACCTTGATTCTCAAAGCATTGAAAAAAAATGATTTGTTTTATGCTTGGCTCATTGCATGCTTGGCCTGATTCCTTCATAATTTTTTAAAACCCTTTCCATCCTTCCACATGGTTCCATTTTGTTTCAAATCTCTAGTATTTACCTGAAAAAGGCACAACATTTGACTCTTTACCTGCCTATTTACCTGCTCAACCCATGCCCACGAACCCCTGCCCGAGTCCGTGGCTTATTATTTAATAAGGAATTTTTGTGTTTCTGAAGTATGACGTCATGAGTTTATGTAATAATAAGGTGAGTGTCTTGATGAAAATAGAAAGAATAAAAAATTAAAAATAATTGAATGAATAAAAATAATTTTATAAAATACAGTTGAAATGAATAAAATAAATTTGAACAATGTTTGTAAAAATATTTTCCAAAATGATTCTTTCCAAAGAAATTATTCTTCTCGGCCAACCTTGGCATAAAGAGGAGCCCAAAAAAATGGGAGAACGACTACTGGTCCCGAGCTATGCTCCTTTCCAGTAATCATTCTCCCATTTTTCTGGGGCTCAATACAGTGTCTAAGGGGCCCTTAGAGGGTCGGGTTTTCTACAGAGAGGGCACGTGTTGCTCACATCCAAGTGTCGGAGGAGGCAACGCAAGTGAAATGCATGGCCGCATTGCGTCTTTTCCGGCCAGTGCATCGTGCTAAGGCAAATCGAACACGAGTCTGACACTTGGAAGACGCAATCGGGCCATTTCTGCCCAAAATACCCGTCCAACACTGCTTGAGCCAAACGAGTCCAAGTGGTCAAGTTTTGAGCACCATAGCAACTCCAAGCCTTGTACACCAAAAAGTACAGTTTGGGAATGGCATACTGAGTCCATAGGGCTTGAACAAAGGCGCCTTTCCCTTTGGCAGCCTCTTGCTCCATGAATTCACTGTCCAGGTCAGCAGGTTCGAAATAGGAAAAACTTTCAAACCAAGGCACGTCATGGGGGTCGTGGTAAGGTAGGATTTCCATCTTCAAATCGATAATGTTTACAGCATAGATGGTTTCCAGTTCAATCACCTCGGAAGGTTTTAAACGAATTAAAACGCCCCGAAAATTCATCATGAAGGTGATGTAATCCCCAAGGTCTGCCTCTTGTGTGTGTGTGTGGTACATGGCAAGATGCAGTGTGAAAGCTAATTCGTGTTCCATGTCTCTGAGTAAAATGAGTCGACTGGCTTCTGAGCCCTGCTTTTATAGTGGACAGAAGGAGAAAGTCGACTGATAAGAGAGAAGGAAATGTGTGATAAGGGCTTTCGAGTCAAAAATAAAAGAGACAGGGTTGAACCATCAATCATGTATTGATACCATTTACATTGGTGGGTTGAATAATGAATCCATTGTTGCCCAATGTCATGAGAGGATGATTTCTAGGCACCCACAAAACAATATGGTTTGAACCCTCCGAGGGTTCCTGTGTGAGTCTTTTAGTGGTCAAGGGTGGTTCCATGCGTCTCTTTCCAAGATCGAGGCGTTTGACGTGGAGGTAGGGAGAAAGGGTCTGGGTACCCTTGTCACAACGAGTGATGAGGGGTGGAGTCAACTCGACATTATCCATGAAAACAGGGGGATCCACCAAAGGGGGTCTCTCAGGTTCAGCAGGTGGAATAGGAATTCTTTCAGGTTCAACAGGTGGAGTAGGTATTCTTTCAGGTTCAACAGAGGAAGTAGGTATTCTTTCAGGTTCAACAGGGGAAGCAGGTCTCTCAGGTTCAGCGGGTAGAGTAGGCATTCTTTCAGGTCTTTGAGCAAGTCTCTCAGCCCTCAAGCAGGCCTCATAAACCATCTGTATGGAGGGTTTGGATCCATTTTGCATCCGACGCATGTCTTGCACCTTTTGGATAAAGGTTTGGATCCACAGTCTCACCAAGATGGAATTGGGGACAGAAGAGTCTTGGACATGAAAGACGGGAGAGGTTTTGAAACTCTCCACAAACAGGTTGCTAGGGTTCTCCACCAGAGCAGAGCCCGCATTGATACTGATGTCAAAACTCGTGGTCAACGACGACAGTTCGGCATTCAAAATGTTAAAGACGACATCGGGAGTCACCAGTTTTGACTTTTGCGTCATGATGGGATACGGTTTGTGGGCCGGCAACACATCTTTGCCTTGAATTTCGAGGGGGTCGAATCGTTTGGCAAATTCGTATACTTCGGAACGACCGAGTAGGGCTCCAACATCCACCAGTCAAAAGTAGAGCTTGCCATCCTTTCCAACCATAGCAGCCAATGGATAGTGTTGATGAGGCAGGAGAAGTTTGAACCACATGATGACTCTTGAAGAAACACGGAAAGTGAATGAATTGCAACGGAAGGCTGTCAAACATTTATACTCTCTTTCTAAAAAAAATTTTTTTTTACCTGGTTAAACATTTTACAGCTCGCCAAGCTTTGCCATACTTCATCTTACATTCCTTGAAGAATTTCCCTGGTGTTGGGGAAAACCACTTTAGACATAATTGTACATTGTCTGCCAGCGCACGCTATTTTCGTCCGTCATAAGCATGGCAAGGGGTAAATATTCTTTTCCATTTTTTAAAATTTCCTCCAATTTTGCTTCGGTGGGTTCGCCGTGCAACATTCGTTCTTGAAACACCATCGATTCTAATAAAACGTGGATGGCACAATCATGGGGAGGGGACTCTTCTCCTCGACCACACACGAGCATTCCGATTGACAAGATCACGGATCCGAAACGACTGGCATGGTGGCACGATCAATGGTCAAAAGGGATGATACAATTTTCAAAAGACACACATGCAAGATGAAATTTCAAAAGTCACACATGCGAGATGAAATGATTATTAAAATAGAGATGTCATTTTCCCACATTGACAATGGGCTTTTCTCAAACAATCCTTGTGATGTATTGATCCATCCCGATCAACGACGTGATCAAATTGTTTCACAATAAAATATTTTTCGGGTTCTTTAAATGAAGAATAACATTCACAAGTGTCTGGTCCTTCAGTGCAGTTTTCCGTACTCAGACGCAGTCCGTAATGTAAAATCCATTTTCATTTTTTACCACCTTTACCGGAACGGGATACAGTTTCGAGAGTTCTTGAAATTTCAATATACCGGCTAAACGATCCAATCTGCGTCTATGATACGACAAATTGAAGACTGTTTCTTGAAACATACCTGGGACAATATTTTCTTCCAATTCAGAGATTAAAGTTTTCATGGAAGAAGTCATAATTATGAATGCTTTCAAATCAGCAAATGAAGTTAAAAGGAAACTATAAAAATAGTTTAGAGCTGCAAAGTAGTTCCTTATAAACATGTAACAAAAAAAAATTTTTTTACATATCACTTTATAAAAGCTTAACACTTTTCTACAATAATCATTTCATCTCGCATGTGTGCCTTTTGAAATTTCATCTTGCATGTGTGCCTTTTGAAAATTGTATCGTCCCTTTTGACCATTGATCGTGCCACCATGCCAGTCGTTTCGGATCCGTGATCTTGTCAATCGGAATGCTCGTGTGTGGTCGAGGAGAAGAGTCCCCTCCCCATGATTGTGCCATCCACGTTTTATTAGAATCGATGGTGTTTCAAGAACGAATGTTGCACGGCGAACCCACCGAAGCAAAATTGGAGGAAATTTTAAAAAATGGAAAAGAATATTTACCCCTTGCCATGCTTATGACGGACGAAAATAGCGTGCGCTGGCAGACAATGTACAATTATGTCTAAAGTGGTTTTCCCCAACACCAGGGAAATTCTTCAAGGAATGTAAGATGAAGTATGCCAAAGCTTGGCTAGCTGTAAAATGTTTAACCATGTAAAAAAAATTTTTTTAGAAAGAGAGTATAAATGTTTGACAGCCTTCCGTTGCCATTCATTCACTTTCCGTGTTTCTTCAAGAGTCATCATGTGGTTCAATTTTCTCCTGCCTCATCAACACTATCCATTGGCTGCTATGGTTGGAAAGGATGGCAAGCTCTACTTTAGACTGGTGGATGTTGGAGCCCTACTCGGTCGTTCCAAAGTATACGAATTTGCCAAACAATTCGACCCCCTCGAAATTCAAGGCAAAGATGTGTTGCCGGCCCACAAACCGTATCCCATCATGACGCAAAAGTCAAAACTGGTGACTCCCGATGTCGTCTTTAACATTTTGAATGCCGAACTGTCGTCGTTGACCACGAGTTTTGCCATCAGTCTCAATGCGGGCTCTGCTCTGGTGGAGAACCCTAGCAACCTGTTTGTGGAGAGTTTCAAAACCTCTCCCGTCTTTCATGTCCAAGACTCTTCTGTCCCCAATTCCATCTTGGTGAGACTGTGGATCCAAACCTTTATCCAAAAGGTGCAAGACATGCGTCGGATGCAAAATGGATCCAAACCCTCCATACAGATGGTTTATGAGGCCTGCTTGAGGGCTGAGAGACTTGCTCAAAGACCTGAAAGAATGCCTACTCTACCCGCTGAACCTGAGAGACCTGCTTCCCCTGTTGAATCTGAAAGAATACCTACTTCCTCTGTTGAACCTGAAAGAATACCTACTCCACCTGTTGAACCTGAAAGAATACCTATTCCACCTGCTGAACCTGAGAGACCCCCTTTGGTGGATCCCCCTGTTTTCATGGATAATGTCGAGTTGACTCCACCCCTCATCACTCGTTGTGACAAGGGTACCCAGACCCTTTCTCCCTACCTCCACGTCAAACGCCTCGATCTTGGAAAGAGACGCATGGAACCACCCTTGGCCCCTAAAAGACTCACACAGGAACCCTCGGAGGGTTCAAACCATATTGTTTTGTGGGTGCCTAGAAATCATCCTCTCATGACATTGGGCAACAATGGATTCATTATTCAACCCACCAATGTAAATGGTATCAATAAATGATTGATGGTTCAACCCTGTCTCTTTTATTTTTGACTCGAAAGCCCTTATCACACATTTCCTTCTCTCTTATCAGTCGACTTCCTCCTTCTGTCCACTATAAAAGCAGGGCTCAGAAGCCAGTCGACTCATTTTACTCAGAGACATGGAACACGAATTAGCTTTCACACTGCATCTTGCCATGTACCACACACACACAAGAGGCAGACCTTGGGGATTACATCACCTTCATGATGAATTTTCGGGGCGTTTTAATTCGTTTAAAACCTTCCGAGGTGATTGAACTGGAAACCATCTATGCTGTAAACATTATCGATTTGAAGATGGAAATCCTACCTTACCACGACCCCCATGACGTGCCTTGGTTTGAAAGTTTTTCCTATTTCGAACCTGCTGACCTGGACAGTGAATTCATGGAGCAAGAGGCTGCCAAAGGGAAAGGCGCCTTTGTTCAAGCCCTATGGACTCAGTATGCCATTCCCAAACTGTACTTTTTGGTGTACAAGGCTTGGAGTTGCTATGGTGCTCAAAACTTGACCACTTGGACTCGTTTGGCTCAAGCAGTGTTGGACGGGTATTTTGGGCAGAAATGGCCCGATTGCGTCTTCCAAGTGTCAGACTCGTGTTCGATTTGCCTTAGCACGATGCACTGGCCGGAAAAGACGCAATGCGGCCATGCATTTCACTTGCGTTGCCTCCTCCGACACTTGGATGTGAGCAACACGTGCCCTCTCTGTAGAAAACCCGACCCTCTAAGGGCCCCTTAGACACTGTATTGAGCCCCAGAAAAATGGGAGAATGATTACTGGAAAGGAGCATAGCTCGGGACCAGTAGTCGTTCTCCCATTTTTTTGGGCTCCTCTTTATGCCAAGGTTGGCCGAGAAGAATAATTTCTTTGGAAAGAATCATTTTGGAAAATATTTTTACAAACATTGTTCAAATTTATTTTATTCATTTCATCTGTATTTTATAAAATTATTTTTATTCATTCAATTATTTTTAATTTTTTATTCTTTCTATTTTCATCAAGACACTCACCTTATTATTACATAAACTCATGACGTCATACTTCAGAAACACAAAAATTCCTTATTAAATAATAAGCCACGGACTCGGGCAGGGGTTCGTGGGCATGGGTTGAGCAGGTAAATAGGCAGGTAAAGAGTCAAATGTTGTGCCTTTTTCAGGTAAATACTAGAGATTTGAAACAAAATGGAACCATGTGGAAGGATGGAAAGGGTTTTAAAAAATTATGAAGGAATCAGGCCAAGCATGCAATGAGCCAAGCATAAAACAAATCATTTTTTTTCAATGCTTTGAGAATCAAGGTAAATATTTATTGGTGACACAATCATTTTTGGACAGACTCGGCGACATGTTCAAATCCTCTACTTCTTTCTACAGACATCTCGGTAGATGGTCCAACACTCTTGTGTGTGACCGTACGTCACTTTTATAGTAAACATGCAACCCAAAAATATAATCTGGATGGTCGTAAGCAATGCTTGTTTTGTTTCGGAAGGAAACATTGGCCTTACGGGCAAATGAATCGTCCCGAAAACGTAAACCATGTCACGGCCTGTTTGCAACGTTTCGTAGAGGAGGCCAAGATACAGGAGGAGATGGAGGAAAAGGAGACGGAGGAAGAGGAGACAGAGGAGGAGGAAGTAGTGTGTGGATGTAGAAACTTTCGACCCGAGCCTCGTGACATGCGGGGTCGTCGCAAAGACAGAGTGAAGGAATACGTAGGGTTTTACGATTCCATGTTCGAAAAGCCCGAAATGTGGGAGGAGGGGGTCACCTTTCAGAATGGCTTGGGAAACGATGTGTGGGGGATGGTGCAGCGCTATCTGAGGCAAGACAGGATGTGGTTTCACATTATGGTAAAACAGGATGTGTTTGATACATTTCGTAAGGAGATGGAAATGATTCGGGATCAATGTGTCATATTGCCCTTTTGGAGTCTGTGCGATGGATTGGTGAATGAAAAGGACAAAATACAACATCGACACATGATTCTGGCGTGCGAACCAGAGAGTTCATTTGAAGACGTGTGGAAGGGAAAAATTCGTTATGAATTTCGAAACAGTCGTCGGGCCAAGAAATGCATCAAGATTAAAAGTGCCTTTCATCTCGTGCGGACCATAATGTACGTGAGTCAACCGATATCCTTGTGTGACAAGGACGAGATGTCTGACAATTGCATGAAGTCGGTAAATGTGTCGCCTTTTCACATCAATCAGCCCTTGCACCCGCACAATATTGCCATTCTCTGTACCCTATTTCCAGCGGGGATAGAAAAATTATTGTGGGAGAAACTGGGCAATAAAAATGTATCCAGTAGGGAAAAGGTGGCCAAGCGTGTACCGGATCCATGGTATAATGTGAGATGGGGGATACCCATCCACGTGACGGGATGGAAGTTTTTAAACTGCGTGATTCCCCTTCATCCACGGGACGAGGGGGAATTATATCTGCACGGTAACAAAAAATGGCATGTAAAGAACCAGGAATGTTTGTTTCAACGGATAAGAGACGAAATGTACGTATTGTCCCGCAAACAACAAAATATGATGAAGGATATTTAGAAAGTAAAAAAAGAGTAGGCCATGGACCCAAAAGGTGATATTAAATGCCAAACTCAACGAGATGAAAGGGAAAAATGACCTGATTCGAAAGGAAAATGACATATTGAAAACCAAAGAACAAGAGTGAAAAACCAAAGAACAAGAGTGGAAAACAAAAGAACAAGAATGGGAAACCAAAGAAAATGAATTGAAAATCAAAGAACAAGAGTTAAACTCTAAAATGCAAGGTATATCACGTGAAAATAAAATATTGAAAAGGGTATTGCAGGGAAAAAGAGTGGACAGAATCACTTCCAATGAATAGCGTTGGAACAGTCGAGTAAAAAGATTATCTCGACCTCCTTCAACTCTCTCTCAACTTCCTCGTTCACTCTCAAATTTTTCAGACTAAACAAACATGGTGGCATTCAAAAATAAAACATATGTGAATGATGCTTATAACCTCACACAGTAAAAAAATTTTTTTTGACAGTAGGGTTTAAAAGATCTGGCTCATCTCATGATATTCATTCCTGAAAAAATGAATTCGCCAGACTCTGATGATTTTATTGACATGTTCTGTGTGCCAACACCAGTTTCACCTTTGCCACCGACTCCAGTAGCTTCTCCTTCCCATGAAGCATCTGAAGATGTAATTTATGATTCGTTACCCCCCATGGAGCAATCTACCGTTTCCGAGTCGTCTTTGAAGGATCCCATGGAACCATCTAGGGTTCCCGAGTCACCTTTGAAAGAACACGTGGATTCTAAGCCACCAGTTGTTTCTAAATCACCTGACCCACCTGCCAAAAAGACCCATGTCAAGAAGATTGATTCCGTCATTCATCGTTCTCCGCTATCCAAGGAACGAAGGAATGAGGAAAAATGGAATGAGGAAAGACAGAACGAAGAACGAAGGAATGAGAAAAGATGGAATGAGGAACAAAGGCCACGAGATCCCAGGTTGTATAAGAGACCCAATTTCAGGCCCCCGTATCAAAGGCATCATTTCAAACCCAGAGTGTTTCAAAGACCCCCCTTATGCACAGCAATTGATGCCCACTTTCCAGGAAAATGCCCAAGTCTTTTTCCACAGGCAAGGTTTGGCCGTGTTGTGTATTAGAAACAGTGGTTTCAAGCTGACCAACGGAGTCGTCTCGTATGCCATGGATCGAGAATGTCCCCACGAAATCTTTAAATTTTTACACTATCTCAATGTCGATACCATTTGCGTCACCGACCAACATTCTAAACAAACCTTTAAGGGGTCATATACCTTTTAAAATTTCTTGAAAATCGATTGTTTTATTATTATTTTATTTTATAGAGTAAACCTTTCTGAGTGTTCTAAAAGAAACCGCATGCAGATATTCCCAATAGAACGGACGTTATTAAGAAAATAAAAAGAGTAGAAAAGGGGATTTACATATTGTTTACATTTTGTCTCCAGGGTGACAGCTGTCATGTCTCTAGTGACAGCTGCGTTTCTCTGTTTCTAATATTTTCATTCTAATTATTATCAAATGCTTGAATCTAAGCCTCAAATATTATTATTGTTGTTCTGAATATTAACTACCACTTCTACTAACTTTATAAACTTCTACTTCTACTTTGTTTTGATAAAGTGAATCTTGAATTTATACTCGCTCGTTTTTGATTTTCATACCGTATCTTATTCTAAGATAAGTTTTATGAAAAGTATTATTTTTTTTATAAACTTTTGAAGGATGAATTCGTTTGAATCTGCTAAAAGACCATCTGTTAAACGTCCTAAGAAAAGGAAGTTTACTGGTAATATGCATACGAGATGCAAAGCTGTACACAGTGTGGATGAATCACTAAACAACAGTGCATCTGGAAAAAAGATTCGGCTGCAAGATGTTGATTCGTCTTTTATTGAACATGATGACTGTTTTGATGGATATAGAGTGTTTGATAAAACTATCATGTTTACAAACATTCAAAACTTTGCTTCTTGCAAAAAATGTGGTGGTGATATTAAACTTTCAGAAAATTGTGTTAGAGGTTTGTCTAGTGTTTTTTCGATTGAATGCAAGAACTGGAAACACTTGTGTTCGTTTAGAAATTCAGAAATGCTGGGTAAAAGAAAAAATATTCCAGAAATAAACAGACGTTTTGTATACGCAATGAGGACAATTGGACAGGGTCATTCAGCAATGACAACTTTCTGTGGTGTCATGGACTTTTCTCCTCCAGTTGCTGAAAAATCCTATAATAACATTATAAACAAACTACAATTGTGTAGTAAAGAAGTCGCAGAAGCTTCAATGCAAAGTGCAGCTTTGGAAGAGGTAACTTTGACAAATTCTTCCGATATAATAATAGTGGAGATGGAACATGGAAAACCCGTGGCTATTCTTCTCGTGTTGGTGTGTGTGCTGTTATAGGAGACAAAACAGGAAAGTGTATTGATGCGGAAGTGATGTCTTCTTTCTGTAAAGGATGTGATTCTTGGAAACGACGAAAGGGGTCACCTGCTTACAAAAAGTGGAAAATTCTTCACGTTAAAGAATGTTTGAAGAACCACAATGGTTCAGCTGGCATGATGGAGACTGTGGGAATGGTTCGTATATTTCAGCGTTCATTAAGTCATCGTTCTGTGAGATATTCATCTTACATCGGGGATGGCGATTCCAAAACATTCTCATCTATTACTGCATCCAATCCGTATGGACAAGATATCACAGTTTCAAAAATTGAATGTGTTGGACATGTTCAAAAAAGAATGGGAACTCGTTTACGAAAATTAAAACAAATGAGCTCCAAACTCAGTGATGGGAAGTCGATTGAGGGAAAGGGAAGGTTGACCGACAGAATGATCGACTTAATTACAACGTACTATGGAAATGCAATCCGACAAAATAAAACATGCCTGTCAAATATGCGAAACGCTGTTTGGGCTGCATATTTCCATATACGTTCAAGCGACGAAGAACCATTGCACAGTTTTTGTCCCGTAGGTCCTAATTCTTGGTGTAAATATCAAAACCAAGTAGTAGAGAGCAGTGTGGAAACTTTTAGACACAGTAACAAATTGCCAGTGGCAGTAATGGATGCCATAAAACCTGTGTTTAATGTTCTATCACAACCTAAACTTCTACAAAATGTCTAGGGGGTAAAACCCAAAATAATAATGAATCCATTAACTCATTAATATGGAAATTATGCCCAAAAACTTTAGGTTGTGGTAGAAAGATTGTTGATATACCTACAAATGAGGCAATTGTCATTTTTAATGATGGCAATCAAGGCAGACTAAAAATTATGCAATCGCTTGGTCTGACTGTTGGTCAATTTGCACATAAATTTGTTACACTTGTAGATATAAAAAGAATTCAGACTGCAGAAGTACATTTTAATCTCCGCACAAAAGAAGTACGACAGGCTAAAAGAATGCAATTTAAAACTACTTGTAAGAAATTAACTGAAAAAGAGGGAACATCATATGCATGTGAAGAATTTTAGCATTTTAGAATCATAGTAATACACTGCATTCATATCACAAATTGTTTAATATTTATATTAAGTAGTTGTTAATTAAGGTATTGTTTGTTTTTAAGTTATATTTATAAATTTTTAACTTTGTTTTGGAGAAATGAATCACTTTGTTGCATTTTGATTATTTTGTAGCTTTTGATATCGTTTCGATGCTTGTAATGCATTGGTATAATATATGTTTTTAGTTATAATAATTTTAATAAATTGAAGTTTATTGATTAAAAAAACTTCACATTAGTTTTAATTTAAATTTAGTTGTTGTTTGAGTAACCAGAATAATATATATATAAAACTGTGGTAAATTTTACGTTTGATGTCAATTTTCTCAGAACGTCATTTTTACTCATTACGCGCATATTTTCAAAATCGTGCCATGGAAAATGATAAAATTTTTACTGTAGATTCTGATCATATCTGTACTTAAAATAACGAACCAGTTTGAATTTTTAATGAAAAAATTTAAAATTACAAATATAAAATAGCAAAAAAGTTTTAAAAATTTTATAGTTAAATTTTAAATTGTTATAGTTTACTAAAAATTTTAAATCAGTGTTTCATGCTTCGTCATTTTAAAGATAACACAATTTCCAACACTGAGCAAAAATTTCATCAAAAAATATTGGTAACTTTTTTTATAAAGCTGCGCGTAATGCATATCACTTGCGAAAAGAAAACAAAAATTTCTTTTTGTAATTATCTAATTAAAAATTTATCCTAATTAGCAGTGTGTTTGTTGGTTATGTTTTAAGTAAAGTAATATCTATTTGAATATTCCTCCAAAATTCACATTCCAGGAAACAATAATAAAAAAATTATAGAGCTTTAAAGAGCTCACTATATTTAACCATTTTCAACTTTTTAAAAGGTATGTGACCCCTTAAGGACATTCAAGCCAGTTGGAGCTCCTCGAGCCCCTTCAATCGAACCTCTGTGATGCTGTTAAATTCCAATGGACGCGAGCTGGGGCAATGTCCGTTTTGTAATCAGACCACATGTCATCGTTGGATTGCCGTGCAAGGCATGTGTGCCATTTTGCATCAACCCATCAATCCCATTTTTCATTCGTGATGGGTTCAAACACTCAGGATCTCATCACTCGTGATTGGCTACTCATGACCTTCCCACATCCTGTTTTAAAGTATAAAAAAGACTCGTCTCGACGCTTCACTTTAGTGCACAATGGACCAAATTGATGCCTTTCCCGAGCACATTTCCACGACCGTGATGCCCGTGACGCTGCCCGAGAAACCCGACGCCTTGGAATATGCCGCTCGGCAAGGACACGTCCGTGCTTGCATCATTTATCAGGAACCCAATACAAAACGAGTGTTTGTCTTGTTTTGCAAAGACAATTGGTACCAAAAAAAGACGCTGTTGGATAATTTCAAGCGTGCCATCTTCGAGGCCAAGCATGTGAATTCAGGCCCGACGATGTCTTGTGGGAGAAAATCTCCAAAGGACTCTGTTGAGAAATTCCGATCGACCCCTGAAAAATACCGACAAGAGGATGGTATACATTTAAAACAACATGTTTTTTGTGAAAAAAGACTTTACTATCAAATTCCGAACGGTAAAGTCTGGCGAGATTCACCTGATTCAAACGACCCACGTCCCCATGCTGATTTATGAATTTCCATCGTCCAGTCTCAGGTGTCGGGCCAATCCCAATTTGTTTAGGAGGAGCTTTGAACCGTTTGACCAGATGCTCTATCATCGAATGGTGTTGGAACCTCACATGGCCTACCCGATCCCAGCTGGAACCCGTTACATCTTGTTGACGGTGCAAAAGACGGTGTTTGGTTTGGACATTATCCCCGAAATGATTCTCCCCCAGCTCATGGAGAATGGATTTAACCTGGGGGATTTTAGAAAAAGGAAACGCTTCGATCAAAAGGCCTACGAGCTACCACCTCCGACCCCGGCTCATGTACCTGTAGAGACAAACAAAAGACCTTTGGAACAACAGCCCGGGCCTTTTTCCAAAAAGAAAAGAGTGTTTGTCACACCCGTCATCAGACCGCCTGTGGCTCCTGTGTTGATTGTCAGACCTTTCACGGCCTTGTCCACCCCTTAACTTGTGAGTATTTCAGAGCCACCTGAGCTGACAACATCTCAAATCCCAGATTCACCTGAGCCGATCCCACCTGAGCTGATGACATCTCAGATTCTTCTACCACTTCAACCACCCGAGCTGACAACATCTCAGATTCTTCTACCAGATGCACCTGAGCCGACAACACCTCAGATCCTTTTACCAGATGCACCTGTGGTCGAGACTTTGGAGCCGACCTTTACGGATGACTCTTCCGTGGATCAAATCATGTCGTCCGTATTTAGAGACTACTTGCAACAAGGGATTCCCTCGGCTCATACCCAAGAACCTCAGGTGCTGGACACGGTGCCTTCCCTGTTTGACGAGAGTAATGATCTCATCTCGTTCTTGGACCATTTTGAAGCAGGGTTGTTCATAGAGCAACAAGAAGCCCCCATGGACTTGACCATGCCCCGAATGAAAAGAAAAGTGAGAAAGATTATTGGGTTTAAAGTGATTGAACCGTTTAATCTGTCTGTACGCAATTGTTTGCCTTGCATGTAATTATTTTTTTTGTAAATAGTGTAAATATTATTTTTTTTTGTAAATATTGTAAATATTATCTTGATGTCAATATTTTTTTTGTAAATAAATTTTATTTTTGCTCGAAGCCCGTCTCCTTTTTTTTGTCCAAAAAATACCATGCTTGGAGACAAGAGCATATAAAAAATGGTTTCGGTACAACACTTGTTGGACCAGTGTAGACATTGCACCACTATCGTATATGGAAACCTGGGTCGGTGGCCGGATCGAGTCACGTATTACGAGCCAGACTATCCTTATACCATCCTTTTTGAACCCAACTTTGGGGTGCACATTCCTCGGTCGTTTTGAAAAACGGTGATTGTGTTTACGAGTCATTTGGATCTGACCTGGGACAAAGGGGTCGAGTTGAGATTCTTTCAATTGGGTCGTCCTCCCTCTCACCGAGTTTGGGAGGCCTTATCAACCTGACATGACGGATGCGTACAGTGTGGATTTTACAGACTGCCCTCGAGTCGCAGACGTGTAAGTGAAATGGTTGACGTGGTTGGACGATTGGGAAATGCATCGAGACGAACCTGTCCCTTGGCGCATGGTGGGTCTCCAACCTTGGAAGCGGGCTTTGGAAAAACACGTGCAGCGCTCGCATGAAAAGGCTTTGGCCCATGGGACGCTCTCTGACGTCACGCTCCTAGACCATATATAAAGCGAGCCACCCGCCGCTCGAATCATTCTGCTGTTTGAAGCAACATGTCTGTTTTGAGTCAACCCGCCTATTTTGCGCATGCCAACGTGTTTCATCACGAGGGCAAGCCAGTGCCCATCGAATTGTCCATTCCCACGATTCCCAAGGATGGCAGCGATCTTGAGGTGATGTGCATCACCGTCAATCATGCCGGGCAAACAACCAAGGCCAAAGATTTTCGATCCAACTGCCAAGAGAATGCCCGTCTTCGTCTGGTACACCACCCGTTACACAAGAGTGTGCCCGTGGAATACCTGCCCTTTTGCGTGAGGGGCAAGTTTAGTCAGCTGGCCCGAGGCAACAGGGGCCTGATGGTGGTCAAAGGAGGGGAGCAACATAAAATTTTTCAAGAGCTCGGACTGTATGCCATGGCCCTGGAGAACCAGCCGAAATTCAAAGACATTTGCGATGGAACCTTTCCCAACCCCGTGCATGAGGGTGTGCACGTGGAAGAGGACATTTCGTGCTGCACCATGCTAAAATCGTACCAATTTGCCAAATACCTGCTGCAGTTTAATAAGCTGCATGCTGAATGGAGCTACAAAGTGACGGTACTGACACAGTAAATGGATATTGGCCCGGAAAAAGGGGGATCGAGCCGACACAAGAGTCGACTCGGTCCCCCTTTTTTCGGGTCAAATAGTGTACCAAGACAGAAATGCACATTTTAAAAACGTGTGCTGTTGGATAAATTCATCTGTATTTTAAAAATTTTGCACTGAATCGTGCTGTTGGATGCACCAAGATTAAATTCATTCGTATTTTAAAAACTTGTGCTGTTTGATGCAGCAAGATTAAATTCATCTGTATGGTGGAGTCTTGGCGCTGAATCGTGCTGTTGGATGCAATCAATGTCTGGTGATTCAAAGTTGGAAAAGCATCAGCCTATAGGAACCGATTCACGTGATCCCAGCAGAGTATAAAAGGCGAGCGCTCAGCCACCAGAGGCATACTCACTCAGCAACATGTCTCATCTAGTGTTTTCTGCCCATGCCAACGTGTTTTACCATCCATGGTGGTCAGCCTGTTCCTATCGCATTGTCCATTGCCAGCATACCGGAGGATGGCAAAGATCCCAAAGTGATTTGTATCACGGTGGACCACTCGAATCTCCTTACGACTGCCAAAGACAGCCGAGCCAACCGGTACATTAATGAACGGCTCAGCCTGAAAAGCCACCTGCCCGGATCCGTTCCTCTGGAATACCTGGATTTCTGCGTCCGGGGCAAGTTTTGTCACCTGGCCCAAGGAAACAGAGGCCTCATTGTCGTCAAGGGCTCGGACCAGAGAAAGATTTTTGAAAAGCTTGGACTTTTTACCATCAACTTGGAAATATTGCCCCATTTCCGGGATTTGAATGACCGCACCCTGCCTGACCACCTGCACGATGAGGTGCACGAGGAATTTGACATTTCCGAGTGCACCATGGAGAAATCGTATCAATTTGCACGATACCTGCAGCATTTTAACAAGCTGCAGGCTGAATGCAAGAGACAGACGGCTCGTCTAGTAGAGTGAGTCAAAAAAAATTTACCGAAAAAGGGGGGATCAAGTCGACACAAGAGTCGACTCGGTCCCCCTTTTTTCAAGACACACAATGTGCCAACATTGGAAGGTATCTTTTTTTAAAACTCGCACCAGCCAATAGGAATCGTTTCACATGACCTCATTAGAGTAATAAATACACCAAGATTGGAATAATATATAGATTAGACTTACCTGTTGTCTCGTCTTCTTATCACACCCAGATGAGAGGGCTTGTCTCGTTGGGTGGGCATATCCTTTGTTTTCTCACCGAGATGGGAGGGCTTGTCTCGTTGAGTTGACATGTCCTCTGTTTTCTCACCGAGATGGGAGGGCTTGTCTCGTTGAATTGGCATGTCCTCTCACCAAGATGTATGTTAGGGCTTGTCTAGTTGAGTGGACTGATTCCCCGTTTTCTCACCAAAATGCATACATTTCATTTAACATGTCAAAATGCATACATTTCATTTGACATGATTAAATTTCATTTGTGGATGACCCCTGTTTAAATTTCATTTGTGGATGACCCCTGTCTAAATTGTCTCTCTGGGATGGAATGAAAAATTTTCTCTCGCCCCGTGCTAAAATATTTTTTGGGAGAAATCTGAAAAATTTTATACTGTTCATACATGATGGCTCTGTGGCATACTTTGTGTCAAACAGGAATCGAGACACTAGACACAACTTTTTGATAAAAATGAGGTGAAAAGGGACACAATTCATACAAAAAGAGCCGCTTGAACGTTTCTTTGGGATGGAAACTTTAAAAGTATGTTTTGGATAAAAAGTAGGGGGAAAGGGGACAAGAGTCATGTAAAAAGCGTCGTTTGAAACGAAAAAGTAGGAACAAAAATACGGTGTTGAGATGGTTTCAAATGAGATGGTTTTCGTTTCAAAGGAGATGATTTTCGATTCAAATGAGATGGTTTTCAATTCAAATGAGATGGTTTTCAATTCAAATGAGATGATTTTCGATTCAAATGAGATGGTTTCAAATGAGACAGTTTTCATGATTAATTTCAAGTGAAATGGTTTTCGATTCAAATGAGATGGTTTTAAATGAGATGATTTTAAATGAGATGGTTTTAAATGAGATGGTTTTCAATTCAAATGAGATGGTTTTCGATTCAAATGAGATGATTTTGAATGAGATGGGGGGGGTTTCATGATAAATTTCAAATGAGATGATTTTAAATGAGATGGTTTTCATGATCAATTTCAAATGAGACGGTTTCAAATGAGATGGGGGGGTTCCATGATAAATTTCAAATGAGATGGTTTCCATGATAAATTTCAAATGAGATGGTTTCCATGATAAATTTCAAATGAGATGGTTTCCATGATAAATTTCAAATGAGATGGTTTCAAATGAGACAGAGAGTTTTCATGATAAATTTCAAGTGAGATGGTTTCAACAAAGGTCATTTCAAAAAAGGTCGTTTTCCATTTCACATCATTTTTTGAAAGGGTCACGTTGCTCAACTATTTCTTCGACCGACTGTAGCAGTGGACAATCAAAATGAACAAACTAGGTGTTGGACAAAAAAATGAGACTTCAAATTTGAAAGAACTTTCCCCATTGCCTGATGAACTACCTACTTCCAGCTGTGGCTGAAAGATAAAAAAAACCAGTAAGATTTAGAGAATAAACAAATTAAATATATAACAAATATTATGTATGTAAGTGTTAAAGTTTGAAATTCCTTTCACTTATTACTATTAAATAGTTATTAAAAATTAGCAAATTTGTAATCACCATTTATAAAAATGTATCTAATTGGTTAAATATTTTTTTTGTAATGCAAGTCATGTACATATATAGTGAAAAAGTTACAGTAAACACTGTTTTAATGTTATAAATTTTCTAATAAAATGACAGTGTATGTTTATTCCCGGATTTTAGAATTGAAAATTAACTCATTGGTTATATATATGTTCTTCATGCTAGTACTGTGAAATTCAAATAATTATTCTTCCACTATCCTGATGTAACCTCATACTTAAGTAAGTTTGTAAGCAAAAGCAGAATTGGTTATAAATTCATAACAGCGAGAATCTAAATCAAACAAAACCCTTGTAAAATAAAAAAGAAATTAAAGAGCATGATGTTAAGTGTTTTCATAGATATTCTCACATTCGAATTAATATATGTTATACAAAAGTTCAACTTTATGTCAAATAATTATTTATTACTACTGTTTTTTAATTAACTGTATTTAGTACATTGTCGACAGAAATTTTCTCATTAGTATTACAATTTGTGGGCATCTCATCTCTTAAATGTGTTAAAGAATGTATTTTTACATTGGAAAGTATGTATTGGAACAAAATTATCTATTGTTATTTATTTAATAATGAACATAAAAGTTTTCAGGATATTAATTTTTTTATAGATATGTATTATCATCAAATAATATGGGTATAAATATATATGTGTTAGTATCAAATAATATGTGTATAAATAGATATATGTTAGCATCAAATATGTGCATAAATAGTTAATGTTTAGCATAAAAATGCTCAATTGAGGTAAATGGATTGTCTTAATGATTAACTGAGTTATAATTATGAGGTGAGTTGAAACTAAAGCGTTTTTGGTATTCTTTCTTGTGTAACGCATGGTTTAATTCTAATACCGAAATGTAGGTGGCGGCACTTGTAACGAAAGTGTTGCCGAACGAAGCACTTTATTACCGTCAGAGAGAGTTTGGAATTTGAATGAGTGAACTTTACCCGTCTCGCTGTCCAATCCAGGATTATGTAATTTAATTAATTTTCACTTATTTCCTCTAAATGTTTACCCTGCATTGTGTCTAAATGTCTGTCCATTGTAACTGTGTTATTTTATGTCATTAAAATATTTTAATTACCCCGAGATTCTGTCGATTACTTTGGTTTATTTTTACCATTACAATTCTGGCGCCCAAAACGTCAGCCCGACCTACAGTTCCCAACTCTCTCTCGCTTTTTCCACTTAGTTTTAGGTGTTGAAATGTTGTCACCCGACAACAGGATTCACTCTCTGCGAATAAATAATATTTCATCCAGAAAACCTGTTAACAGATAAGTGTTGTTTATTCTAAATAATCTTGCTCTGTTATTCTGTATAAGAACAGTGATTATTATTGCTCCTAGTATCTATTGTATGTGTGTTACAGTATAGTAATGTAATTGATTTTTAAGTGATATTTTCACTTGTTGATACTTTCACTTATTCATCTGTCAGTATTCTTAATCTTAATACTTTTTGAAAACGAAAATTACTAATTAAGAATTTTATATCATTAGCATGTACTTTTGTTATCAAGAAATTATTGCGATTGGTATTTATTCAAATAATTTCACTTTGGTTCTTGTTTGATTACTAAACTTTTAATTAAGTTTTAAGTTTAATGCAATTTTTATCACAATAATTTTTTTTTCTTTTTATGTCTAATATAAAAATAATTCTTTTGTGAAGTATATGATTGATTGCGAAGTATTATTATAACATTTGAGAAAACTTGTATATGTTTTGATAAAGTATGAACATTCCTGCTTTTTATCTAAAATTTTTGGAAAATAATTTCAAGTCCTCTTCTAAGTGTAAACAAGTTTGTAATATTGGTAACTTCAGAGTGAATAAAATAATTTATGAATGGTATTTTTATTTAAACGTATACGAATTGCTTTTGATTAAAAACATTTTAATTGATTTAATTTAACGAAAACGAAATTTTCTTTGATTTAATTTAAACGATTTCATGATAATTGCTGATACTCCTTTTGATTAATAATGAATATTATTTAAATATTATTATTTTAATTTTGATGTACGAAATTAGAAGATAGTTGATATGGAAGAATTTGTTTCATTTTAATCTCATTAGTATTGATTTGAAAATTAATTAGCACATTTTGAAACTAGAGAATTTTAGTTGTCATTCAGCAAAAATGTATTATACCAGGGGTGTCCATCCCAAATGACCTAGCGGGCCACTTCGGAAAAACTTTATAATCTCGCGGGCGCACACAAAAGTATCTACCTTTATATCAGATTTGGAAACAAAAAATTTGGAGTGAAAATTTAAAACAGAATAAATTATTATTATTGTTTTCATTATTTTTCATGTATACAGACATAGATAATACAATAATGTTTAAAAAATAAAATGATGCAATGATCAAATAATGTTTAAAATATTACAGTTGCCATTTTCTTGAAAATTACGGTGTTCCCTTTGAATTGATTTTTCGTTACTTATTGTTGAAATTTGATTGTGCTGTCATTCGCAAACGATTAAGCATACATTGCCCTTTATCTTAACCATCCTGAATATTTTTTTAAAACTTTAAAAGAACATCTCTGACTACCTCTTGCTTTTTGGGGCACTACAAATAGAAAAGGAGGAGGAGAAATGAAAATCGCACACACAGAGAATCATGTATCATCCATCGTAAAGGATATAGTGCAATTTGGAATTTATTAAAAAAATAATTTATTATAGTAAAATCAAGTGTAACTGTTGGATGTGAAATATAAATCTATTTTAATCTAAATGACATTTCTATCATCAAAAAGGAGTTATTTTAAAACAAGAAAAGGTAACAGGCAAATATATTGTAGATTTATATATATATATATATATATATATATATATATATATATATATAAATTTCTCCTCAAATAAATTTCAAAATAAAAAAAAAAACTTTAAAAACCTATTATTTAATTTTTTTAAAAAAAAAGATTCGGTTGAACGCAACTCACGTACTAGCGGCCCGCATGTTGGACAGCACTGCATTATAGTATAGAGTATTTTTGTATATATCGGAAACTTTTAAGTGCATAAGTATTGTTTGACTATAATATTTTCAGATCAATTAATATTAATTTAAAGATATTAATTAAAAGATATTAATTTGAACTTTAATTCATTAACTTTTAACTGAACGTTAATAAATTAACTTTGAAATAGACTAAAAAAAACGACGAAAATGGCTTTTTTGGGAAGGTCCAGAAAAGATGTTTTAAGGATATTAGCCACAGAACTGGATCTGGTTCCGTCGGACAATCTCAAAATTATTGAACTAAAATATCTCATAACAAATAGTGATAGGTATGATAAGGAATTCGTCAAATATGTGCTCAGCGTCATTGTAGAAGAACGTACAGCAACAGAAAAACAAAAAGCTGCTGAACTAGAGGAGAAACAGAAAGCCACATGGTTGTGGCTCAGCAACGAGAAAGAGAATTCGAACTGGGAAAAAGGAAAATTCAACTTGAAATGCAGAAGCTGTCCCAAGCACCTATTACAAGCCAACAGCTAGAAAACCCAAAGCTTGAGTTAAATAGAATTATTCCGAGATTCAACTCGAAGGAAGATGAAGTGGGCCTATACTTGACAATTTTCGAACGTCAAGCGAAGTTCTTGAACATTCCTGAAAAAACTTGGACAGCATACCTGATTGGCGCATTGCCACCTGATATAGCTCAACTCATCGCAAGAGAGGATGAATTTGCATAACTATGAAAAGGTAAAAGAAATGCTCCTCAAAAGATTTCAAGTTACAGGGGATAGGTTTAGGCAGTACTTTTCCCAACAGAAGAAAAACCCAGATTCAACATGGCGAGACTTTTTTTTCGAATTAAGTTCCTATTTTGAAGGCTGAATCAAAGAGTTGAAGATAACCACGTTTGATCAAATGAAAAGTCTAGTAATTGCTGATCAGATAAAAAGAAAAACTCCAGCAAATATCAAAGAACATTTTCTGGATATTTGGGCGGATTTGAACGATCTTTTAGAATTGGCTGAGAAGTTGGACACATATGACAGCCTAAAGCCTGGAATGAAAAATAATCTAAATCAGACTTTGTGGAGTCCCCCTGGGTCTCACCCTGGACACCAAGATTAATTAGAGGCAAAGAACTACCAAGAGCCATTTTGTATAATAATAATAATTAATTATTATTTCAATTCTCAAAAAAAAAAACTCTAATAATATATAATACTTTTATGTTACGTCAAAGAAAGAGATTTACTTTTATACTAAATTAAATTATGAATTATGCAACTAATTAATAATTACGCTCAAGATCAAGCAAGGTCTACCGAAATAGGAGGTCCGAGAAATACACATACTCGAATTCTTAACTTTCCTTAACTTTAACTAATTCGACTAAACTAACGCTTATTTTAAGCGTACGCAAATTATATTTACCACTGGCTATATCAGCTTTCTGGTACTTCCGTAGAATAGCAGCAATACGTCTTCACTATCTTAATATCCTGGAATCCTCTAAGATTGAGGTTAAAGTTGCTGGTTCAATAGCTTTACACATCACTATTGCTAGCTTACAACGCTCGACTTAAATACCTTATCTACTTTGCATATCCCGTTCATCTTTTTAGAGTTGATTGGAAATATACGCGAGTTTATATTCCCCAAAAAGATGCCTAAGAAGATTAGTGGAAAGGTTCCATACAGATTCGTCACAACTTTCAAGAAGCAAGGTGAACTTAGGAAACCCTTTCCAATAAAGAAAAATCAACCTGTTGGAAGATCCCATGGTAGCCACTCACTTGGACCCTCTAGAACTGTACCTAGATTCCCAAGTTACAAAACTGAAGGAAGAAACCCCGTACAGTGTTACGGATGTGGGACTCCTGGTATCATCAAGTCAAAGTGTCCTACCTGCACGAGAGCTAATGAAATGGAAACAGCAGTGAACTGTATGACGTTATTCAAGTTGAATTCAAATTTGTATGCCACAAGTGCGATTGTTCTCAAAATTTTTGGTGAAAAGATTGCTGCATGTGCTGATACCGGTGCTTCCAATACCATTGCAGGTGAAAAGATGTTTAAATTCCTACAAGAGCTCGATGTCACCTTTACGAACAAGAGGATTTCATTTATGATGGCTGATGGAATTCGACAGACCATTATGGCTCTGAGTACTGTCGTCGATCTGTGCATTGAAGGCAAAGTTATTCCAACAGAATTTCTAGTATTGCCTGAAGCCAAAGGAAATAAGACTTTGCAAGGATTGGATTTCCTCAATGCAGCTGGTATCGTCCTTGACGTCCAGGGTGGAAAATGGCATTTTTCCGGAAATCCTCGGAAACAGTACAAGTTCTTCAAGAAGACAGAAGATATAACGCTCAGCGCATTTGAACTTCGAGAGGATGAGGGTAAAATTCTATCTCCAGAACAAGCAAGAAAGCTCAACATACTCCTGGACAGAACTGAGGCATGTTTCCAACCACGGGGAGAGCCCACGCCTTATATTGAACACCGTATTGATACGGGTGATCACCCCCCAATAGCAACGTCTCCCTACAGGATGAATCCCATAAGGAAAGAGGTTTTGAGGGAACAGATTGAAGAACTGCTGAGGCAGAATGTAATCGAAGAGTGCGAGTCTCCCTATGCCACACCTGTGGTACTTGTTCCTAAACCAATTGGGAAAGTACGTCTCTGTGTTGACTACAGGAAGTTGAACTCGGTTATGAAAGTGGATGCCTACCCCTTACCACGAATGGATGATCTACTGAATGAAACGACCCATCATCCTTCATGTCAACAATTTATTTACAATCGGGCTACCATCAAGTAAAGGTTGCTGACGTTGATCAGGACAAAACTGTTTCATTTGTCCTTTTGGGACTTACCGCTATTTACGTATGCTCTTCGGCCTACGGAATTCTCCGGCCACCTTTCAAAGATTAATCGACAAGTTTCGAAGTGGCTTGAAAGATGTTTTCGCCCTTTCTTACCTAGATGACATCATTGTCACCTAAGAAACATTTGAGAAACATCTGGAAGATCTCGAAAAAGTTTTCGAAAGACTGTCTATCTTTAAACTTCATGCTAACCGAGATAAATGTCCCTTTACCTGTGTCCGCGTAAAATATCTGGGATTCTGGATAACGAAGAAGGGAATTGAAGCTGACCAAGAGAAGATCTCTGCTATTCAAAAAATTCCAGTCCCTACCAATGTAAAATAAGTCCAATCTTTACTACAAACATGCTCTTGGTTTCGTCGATATGTCCCTAACTTTTCTGACGTAACACGCCCGCTTAGTAGCCCCACTAAGAAGAAAGTGCAGTGGCACTAGAGTCCTGAGCAACAAAAATCCTTTGAGAGGTTGAAGATGCGCTTGATGACTTCTCCTATACTGAAGCAAGCTGACGGATCAAAACCTTTCACCATTCGTACCAACGCAAGTAATTATGCCTTGGGAGCAGTCCTTCTCCAAGGAAATGGCCCTGATGAACATGTCATCAAGTATGCAAGTCATCTGATGATCCCAGCAGAGCGAAACTACTCCACAACCGAGCGGGAAGCCTTGTCGATAGTGTGGGCTTTAGAGAAGTTTAGAGGTTACGTAGAAAATCAACAAATCTTCCTCGCATCACATCATCAACCACTCAAATGGCTGTTAAGTATAAAGTCACCTTCTGGTCGTCTGGCAAGATGGGCATTGAAAATTCAGTCCTTCAACCTGAAGATTGATTACACCCCAGGAAAAGATAATGTAGTAGCTGACATGCTGTCAAGACCATCGTACACTGAAGGTTCTGCCTCTAATGTGTGTGCCATCACTGTTGACATGCCATCCAGGAAGTCCAGTGATATTCGAAAGGGACAGCTAGAGGACAAAGAACTGAAGAAAATCATTGACTGTTTTGAGAGCATGGACAAGGATAAAAACTTTGCCAACTGCACCAGTCGTGGATACTTAATGAACCAGGGAATCTTATATAGGTATTCACCTGAGAGTGAAGAAGAAACCCAACTTGTAGTTCCCGCATAAGAACCAGAAAGAATCCTTCAAAATACCAAGGTGCAAATATGAAAATCTCTTAATAAAAGGAATCATTCGGTTGACATGTGTGTCAAACCTCTTTCTCAATTGCTCAACATGTTGAACCCTATAATTGATATTAGAAAAATGCTCTACAACTCTGTAGGAACCTTCGAACTTAGGTCTAAGCTTTGGAGATAAATTAGGCTGCGGTAGCCCAGTGGTTAAGGTATCCAACCATGGCAGGCATGTCATGAGTTCGATCCCAGTACCACTAAAGACCCGCCGTGTAGGGCAGCGATGCACGTTAAATCTGTCGAGAGCTGAAACGTCCTCCCGTTGGTGTGGTGTGGTAGTTAGGAGAGGGGGGTGCCAGCTCAGGTGTCGTCCACGTCACTTGACCATGGTTCAAAATTACGTGGTCCGTCACCAAAAGCCCTCGTGTAGCTGAACAGTGCGACGTTAATATTAACTCAATATTAACTCAACTCAACTTGGAGATAAATTAGATTTAATATTAGGCGTCTTAAATTAATAAAATGTTTCATAATATTACGTTGTAACATTTTCTTAAATTTTTCGTCCTCCTTTTCATTGTAAAAAAACTGGCCACCTTAAAATTATTCCAAAGTAACACAATTATTTGCCGGAATAAATCAAACAATATGACTTATTATGAATCATATAAATTACAACACAGTTATAACACTACTCCGCCAAAATAAGATAATATTTATCCCACTAAAGTTTTCGTTCAAAGGCAGTTACTTTAGAAATACAAATGAGAACATTCAACTTAAAAACCAAAACAATCTAGTGCTCACGTGTTCTTCCGCGGGTAGCGTGGTAGATACGAAAAATAGTTCTGAAGATTTGTGAGAACTAAATGTATTGTTGAACCCCAATTTTTAAAAGATGTAGCCGGTATATTAAACAAACTTCTGTAATCCTGAATATCATTTTAATTTGTTGGAGAATGTTAATTAACCCTTTTTTTGGATTTGAAACGCTGGATGTCACTGGGAAATGGAACGCGAAGCGTTCTCCATCCCATATCGAGATTGTGAATGTGGCCTGAAGTGGATGGACCTGGCTGAATGAGAGAGTCCTAATTGGTTGTTAGTATGCGTCAAGGATGCGTGGCTACTGGAACGGTGGGGGTCGTATCTTCGGTTTTGGCGGGAAAGTCCTGAAGTCAGATATTTTTTTCGGATTTTGAGCACATGCAAGAATTCATATTCGATAAAGCCATGTGATCAAACCTGATACAAACATACTCATTTCAAAATAAGTATATCTGTGTGGCCATTTTTGAGAATGTCTTTTTTCTCCGTGCAGTATTGCTAGTGAATAGTACAATTTTAACATGAAATTATAACATAGAGTAATATAAATGCATTGAACACTCAAATACAAATTATTTACACTAATTACATAAATTCGTAACACAGCCATCTCCTCATAGACTGCACGAAAGTACAATCCCTGAGTAAGGGGAATATATTTACAGACAGAAACTATTCTTTACAAAAAATCAAACATAAAGTAACCAGTACTCAACAGCGCATACAAAGAAAATAAATTCAAAATACAAAAATAAATTACAACACTATAATAAAACTAAGGAGTTTGAAAAGGGAAATAATTTACATTATTTACAAAATAATTAATGACCATGGTCTAAACTTAAGGATCTTATTCATCTTGGTCAAGAAAAGGGGGTAGCCTATTGTAATGTATTACATTCGATTTTGAGTGTGGTGATTTCTGTATCCGCACCACAACGTCATTTAGCCTTTTTAGGACTGTGTAAGAACCTTCCCAGTTGGTCTGCAGCTTCGGAGAAAGTCCTTTGTGACATTTCAGATTCCATAACGACACTTTGTCACCTTCGTGGAAGTCGTGTCCGGTTGCTTTTGCGTCATATCGGGTCTTCATCTTCTCGGAAGCCATGCCGATTCTTTCCCTAGCCAGATGAGGCATTTCCTTCATCCGTTCCTGGAGTTTCTCGATGTACTCTTCATGCGCCAAGGGTGCATCTGGTGGCTGACTGAACGGAAGATCTGCAGACAGACGAAGATCACGTCCAAGTAGCATCTGGGATGGGGAATAGCCGGTGGTCTCGTGAACGGCACTCCTGTAGGCAAGTAGGAAAAAGGGCAGTTTCTTGTCTCAGTCCTTTTGATTAATGGATACCAGAAAAGAAAGGATGTTCATGATGGTCCGATTGAACCTATCTAATTTGTCGTCAAACTGAGGATGTAAAGCTGTTGTCCGGGTTTTATCGATGGTGAGTATTTCACACAGTCTCTTGGAAACTGCAGAATCGTAGTTTCTCCCTTGATCGGAGTGCAGTTGTAGAAGGACCCCGAATCATGAGTTCAAGCAATGAACTAGAACATATGCAACGATCGAGGCCTCATGGTCAGAAATAGAATAGCCTTCAGGCGACTTGTGGGGACCCCCCTGAGTTCCACCCTGGACACTAAGATTAATTTGAGGCAAAAAAATGACCAGACGCCATTTGTATAATAATAAATTATATTTATTCACTTGATTCAAATATCAAAAACTCTAATAACAAATAGTATCTATATGTCTACGTCAAACAAAAGGGATTTACCTTTAGTATTAAATTAAATTACGAAATATGAAATTAATCAATAACTACGAGCAATATCAATAAGGTTTACTGGAATAGGAGGTCTGAGAAATACACGCAACTTGAATTAGTATCTTTCATTAGCTGAAACTAATTTTTTAAACTAACGCTTTTGGTAACTGGTATTAAACTAGAATATATCACCTGGTAGTACTTATGATTTCTTCAGGTACAGGAACTTCCTAAGGTTCCTTCGTTGAGTATTAACAGCAATGCTTCACTTTCCTAATCCAATTGAATCCTATGGACTTTATCACTGCTGCTGCTGGCTCAAAAGCCTTCATCTCCGCTAACTTACAACGCTCTCCTTAAATACCCTATCTACTTTGAATATCCCGTTTTCTTCTTTTAGAGTTGATTGTAAATATACTCGAATTTACAATCCCCAAAGACGCCTAACAATATTATTGGAAAGGTTCCGTAAAGATTCGTCACAATCCCTCCAAAAGAAAATGGGATTTATTCGAAGGTCACAAATGACCTGAAATAAATTACGTAACAAACTCAAAAACTTAATTCGTAGTCTGTAAGACTTTAATATATCTAATTATCTGATACTTTAAGAATTTTCCTACACTAAGGGAAAGGAAAGAATGACGACCACAAGCTCCGTTTTAAATTGCTTATTGTTTGACGTAGACATTTACAAGTTTAGAATTCCCTACAGCACGCCCAATTCCGGCGAAGGGTGGAGGGGGAAAAAACCACCGGTGTGGAAAACAAAAAACCTGCCTGTGTGGTTTACTTAACTACTTAAATTCTAACATACTTATACTTACTTCATTTACAGATGAATCGTTCCTTTCTGTACAATGACCAGCGTCAGCTACCCTGAAATGAAGACTCTTTAAGTGAACTGAAGAAAAAAACATATACAGTATGTACAAACACATTTTCACATTTTATACATCATTTTCTAATATATCAATTAAATGTCAATCAACAAATACCCCAAAACAATTGTTTCCAAATTTTGGAAACGAAATTAATATACAGAGTTCCTTTTTCTTACTTGAAAAATGCACACAACTTAGTGACAACTCCTGTATAACGAATATTTAAAAAAAATCTTGACTTGGTTGTGCTAAAACACCTGACTGCTTGTCAGGAAGAAAACCAAAAAAGGACCATACAACCTGATTTTTTCTTTGTCATCTAAGCGCTCCTATCAGCCGGATCTCCGTCTAAGGCTTCTATGCTGAAGCTCCTTCTCCTGAGGCTGTTCTGAGATTGACTGTCGATCCCAGTGCTCCTCTGTTCCTCTAGTATTCCTTCGGGCTCCTTTAAGCGGCTCCTGAGGTAATATGGACAAGATCTGACTGTTGTCGTCTTTCCAGACCGGACTGTTCTCCGCTCAGCTTCACCGTGTCTTTTGCTACGTGTTGTCCTGGTCTTTCGGGCCTTGTCAGACTGTACTCTTGCTCCTCTCCTGTTCTGTTCTTTAGGTGGACTTAACTGCCTTATCTTTTGTTGATTTGACGGACCTGAAATTGACTCTGGTCCCTTTGAAGGATTTAAGTTCTGTCGCCAATATTTGTGGATTCTAGAAGCTTCAGACGATGGAACTGATCTTTTTAGCCCCTGTGGCAGTACAGGTGCTTGTCTATTCTGGCCTCCATGTTCGGATCCCTGAAAAGATCGCTTCCTGCATATTTTGGACCGCTTTATATCATTCCTCTCCGCTGTCTCATTTGACCCTACGTTACGCTTCAATCTCAGATCCTCCAATCCTGCAGTTTCCCTATTAGATTTACGACTCTTACTTTCATCACCCGAGGGTTTCCTAGAACTACTGGATTTTCCCGGGTGTGACCAACTCGACCCATTACTAGATCCCTTTCCTTCATATAGTGTCTCATTAGTACTATCAAAACTGTTTGCGTCGGAATGTCTTGGATGATATACCCTCACATGGTCAATATTAACTTTGACACTTCTTCCCTTCTTCCAAATGGTCAAATTGTTATTCCGAACTTCCAACACACTGTATGGCCCTTCAAATTTAGGCATAAAATTTCCGGTCACTCTCCTCCCCGCAGCACTAATAAAATGAGTTTGTACCAACACCAAACCATTGACTTTGATGTTAACCTCTCTCCTTTTTCGATTATAGTATTTTTCCCATGTCTTACATTGTTTCCGCATGTTCTACCTCGCCTAATCAAATAATTTCTCAATATTTCCTCCCACATATTCAGCACCCTCCGTTACATTTATTAATTTACAAAAAGGTGTTATAATTTTTCTACCTAAGAATAACTCAGCTGGAGTTTTACTTGTTGTTTCATTAACTGCTGTGCGTAGCGCGAAAGAGAACGCATGGAGAAATCGATTGCAGTTATCGTGATTTTCTTCTACAAAACAAGCTATCATCTGCACTAAAGTGCAATTAACTCTTTCCGTTAAATTGGCCTGCGGCCGATATGTTACCTTTTTAATATGTTTTAAGTCCAACCTGTGACTTAGATGTTCAAATACCTCGGATATAAATTGGGGACCATTATCACTAATCAAAGAAATAGGAGCTCCATATCGTGAAATATAATTTTATAAAAGGGCCTTAGCTATGGTCTGGGCCGAAGCTTTTCGTAAAGGTATAACCTCACTCCACTTAGTGAAGTGCTCAGTTATTACCAATATAAATCTACATCTTTCGGGTCGGGATGCAGGGTAGGGGCCTAATAAGTCTAACGTCACGATTTCATTGTGGTAATTCGATACTATCGGAATTAGTCGAAAAGCTGGTTGTGCGTTTTTATAATTAAATTTCTGACACCGGTCACAGGTTGATACATATTTAAATATATATTTCCTCATATACAGAAAATAACATGTATCATGCAATTTTAAATACGTCTTTCTCATTCCTGAATGGCCTGCTAATGGCAGATCATGATATTCTTGCATTATTGCTTCGCGAAGAGATTGAGGAATGTACACTCTGAGTTCTCCAAGAGTTGTAAAATACTTCTCGCGTAAAAAATAAACCATCAATTAATTTAAAATCCTGGGATCAACCCTCGCATATAGTTGCATTAACGGAACCATCTTCCGGATTTTCCAAATAACTATAGATTTGCCCTAACTCAGGATCTTCCTGTTGTTCTCGAATTAGTTGTTCTATGTAGTTCAAAGCTAAAGCTCAAAGAGCCGCGCACGAAACTTGTGATCCATCCACATTGTCTACTGGATTCCTAGACAATACGTTCGCGACAACGTTCTGGACACCAGGTCGATGTTCCCATTCAATGTTCAACTCCTATAGCTTTAGCGCTCATCTAATCATCCGACTAGATAAGTTTTTCCCTTTCGTGAGTTTTGTTAACGCCGCATGATCTGTTACTACCTTCACCTGTAATGCTCCAAAATAAGTCCTAAACTTTTTCAATGCCCATATGACCACCAAACATTCGCGTTCCATAATTGTGTAGTTTCTTTCGGCCTTGTTCAGGGTTCTAGCAGCACCTCCTAGACACAAGGCGTGGCCACTGATTTGTGACGTCACTACTGGTAGGGAGAAATCGTCCATTGCCTACGGAGATTCTCTGATGTATTTTTTTGAATACTTTTTGTTATAAACTAATAATACTGTTTTTTTACAGGAGATTAAAAAAATTAGTAAATTAATCATTAAATTGTATTTCATGTACATAAAACATGAGTAAATATTAGTTTTCCTATTTAAATAATAATTGCAAGTAATGATTACCCATTACTATACGAACGTATTGCGTTGAACATAAACACAATTATTACATTGTAGCAAATTATAAGAGCCTTTTGTATTCGTATATTTCTTTTTTTACATAACTATAATTATTTCTTAATTTTAAAATTTATCTTCTTATTTTTTTCAGAATAGTTACAAAGAGGAAAATAAAATTAGAAATAGTTTTCAAAACAAAAAACGACATACAAATTTAAAAGCAGTAACTTTATTGGTATCGCACATCAAGTAGTATTAAATAAATTTCAAATATATTTGTAGATAAATCTACAACTGTATAATTATAGATATATACAGGAAAATAAATATATACTTAAAAATAAATTACACAGTTTATTTAGCTGTTTGTCTGTCACTTTTCTTTCCTTAAATTTTTAGTACTTTTTCTCTCAAAAGTAGTTAAATATGTTTTAAAACTTTATTGGTATCAAATTAATAAACAAAAGTTTGCATAACAGCATGAAAAATTACCATAAAATAAGTTGACAAAAATATTTTTTATTAAATCCATACATATATGATTACAGATACGTACATGAAATTAAATATGTACACAGAAACAGATTACAGCTTATTTTGCTATTTGTCAGTTACTTTTCATTGCTTAAATATTGTTTCTATGTTTTCCCTCCAACAATAGTTATTCAATTATGCATTGTTAAAAATGTAGATTAAATGTTTTAAAACTATTGGTATCATGCACAGTAATAAGCAAAAATTCTTCACTCTCTTCAATAACAGCATTAAAAATTACCAAAAAATAAAGTTCCCATAAATAACAATATAACAGGTTATAGTAAAATAAGTTAAAAATATATATTTTAGATAAATTGTACATATATTAAAGCATAGATATATACCTAAAATAAATGTTTATATATAGAGAAAATATAATACACCCATATGTAAAAATGTAATTCATTTAGCTAATAAAGTAGGTATTTTTCTCAAAGCAAAAAAAAAAAAAGACAAACAAATTTAAAAACAGTAGCTTTATTGGTATCAAATACAATCACAGCATTAAGAATTATTAAATAAATTTCAAATATATTTTTAGACAAAAATCTATACTATATAATTATAGATATATACAGGAAAAATAAATACATACATAAAAATAGATTATACAATTTATTCAACTGTTATCGCAGTTACTTTTCTTTCTTTAAATCTTTGGTACTTTTTCTTCCAAAAGCAGTTATACATTGTTGCAAATGTGAATTAAATATGTTATAAAACTTTATTGGTACCATGCATAGTACATGCATAAATTCATTCGAATTTATCAAGCTCTAATCGATATTTCTGAGGCAATTTGACGTTGATTATTTTGTTTAAGGAACATATTTTCATAATCATATTAGAAAGAAGTTTCTGAACTATTTTATAGTTGTAGAGCACTGCTGTAACAACATCTGGAGAAGGGCACGATAAACTTCCTCTGTCTAAGTTACGTATTAAATCATAGTTAGAATTTAGTTCAAAAGATTTATTAAGAACAAGTGATTTGGAACAAAAGTCGCATTTTAATATTTAAGTGCTGCTCTAGCACAAACACCAGCTAAATATGTTAAAACAGGTAGATACGGCTGAGCATCATGAAAATCTTTTTCAGATAGTGTAATATTAAAATTATGCAATACTGATGACTCTAAAGGATTTTCATTACACGAATCTTCCTAATGAATGTCTTTGAAGTTAAGCTGGCCATATGTGTTTGAAACCAAAGTTAGAGGTAAAAAATTTTGCATTCGTAGTTTAGCTTCTACTTCATAAAGCTACCGAATTGATATTAAATATTGAGAACTTGAAAGTGTTCTATATTTCCCAAAATGACTTTCTAACGCATCTGTTTGAATTTTTCTGGGAATAAAATACTGAAATTTTAATTCGTTAATGCAGTATTTTGACATTTCAAGTAAAGCGTATGTGGTATGAATAAAAGCAAGATGTGTTTCTTTAGTAATGGTGCCAGTAGTACAATTTTTCCCTTCCACGAGTCTAACCATGACAAAATTTTATGCAAGAATTCACATGTTTGGTTATCTGAAGATAAAGTAATCGGTTGCTGATAAGAATCAAGCAAATGTTGTCCCTTTATAGGTGTTTTAACATTAACTATTTTCCACCATGTACAAGTTAAAGAAATAAAAATTGATGTTGTTTCATAACTAATTAGTTTATGTTGCCTCTCCTAATAGTTGAAGCCCCTGAATAACAAAATTATTAAATATCTTAACCACAAGTTTCTCATTTTGTTTTTCAAGATTTGTAGGACATAAAGCCTTCAAAGTTAAACCATAAGCAAACTTAGAAAAATTTGTTTCTATTAATGTAAACTTATTATGATCTTCAAAATCTGGAAAATAAAAACATTAACCTGCATTTTTTTGATTAATCCAATTGTTACAAATGCATTTAAAAATGTGCACTGAATCAATAACAAAAAATAAAGGATTGGAAGAATCAGAAGGATGTGGATATATAATACTCAATTTGGGAGGAACAGAAAAGTTTGACATTGCTTTTCAATTTATAGAATTATTGTCAGAAACTACACCTATAACTTTGAATCCTATACCATCAAGTTCTACGATAGTTTTTTTAACAACAGCAAACAATTTTTCTCCATCGATTTTTTTCACTGGCATTATATGAACTACTTCTAAAAGAGGAGAAAGAAGACTTTGAATCATGAACACATATGCTGAAGTAGCAGCTTGTTCACTGCTATATGCCATCCCTAGATTATAACCCCCTTCGGTGTATCTTCGTATTGCATCATCTGAAAAGTGTAATTCACAAACCTATAAAATTAAATATATATATTGTTTTGCATCAACAAAAAATATTTGTTAGAATTAACAAAAATTTCTCTGATAATTCGATTTTTTTAAAATGAAGTTAACGAATTGTGTGAGTCATGTTTATCTGTTTTCAGCTTACTTTAACAGTCATTCTAATAGTTAAAAAATCAGCTAGTTTTTTGTTGTTGTTGTTGTGAATGCGTTTTGCATCTCATATCATATTAATATACAAAATATACAATAAATGGTTGTTTATGTCCATATTTACATTGACTACGAGCTGTATATCATAATGGGCTTTCTTTGCTAACAAACTATTAATACTTAAGGTACTTTCGTTGATTCTACGAAAAGGTATTTGGTAAATGACACAAAAATAAAGCAGCAATAGCAAAAACACTAGACAGTTTTTGTCTCATTAACAATGCTTCTTTGGGCTCATTTTTAAAAACATAAATTTTATTAGGGCTACAAAATATTTATTTCATGAACAAAACACCTTTATCATTATAGATAAATAAAAATGAATTGCCAATGTTTAAGAAACTCACATGAAGAAAGAGAAATTAGTACATTTTCAAAGGTCTTGTCGAACAACCTATTAAAGTTATTTGTAGATTTTTAAAATAAAGATATTATTACAATTTCCTTAAATAGAATAAACTTAAAAAACTTACCTTCGAATACTCTTTGATGGAAAAAAATCTTTTCTTGAAATGGCTTGTGTCTATTTTTTTCGAAGAAAGTCATCTTTTAGGAATCCATACGTTTTTACTGTCTTTATAATTAATATTGCAATTCTGTACAACTAAGTGTAGACCATTTTTTTATGGTTTTATACAAATTCGTCACAAATAAATTGAAAATCTGCAATAAAAATGTAGAAGGCTACGAACTGTACAGGAGCAACAATCAAAATGGCGTAGGCGAGTAAAGTGAACTTCAAATCAGGCGGGATTTCTATACCTACTATATGTGACGTCACAAGCATCTCTCATTTCAGTAGCCAGGCCTTCTATCTAGGAGGTGTTGGTTCTAGACGCGAAAGCAATAGGTCTGGGATTTTGATTCAACACAGCACCAATTCTGACCCCACTAGCATCTGTAAATAAGTTAACCTGTTCTTGAAATTTCGGCAATTGTAAAACTGGCGCCACTGTTAATGCTCGTTTTACATTATTAAAAGAATCCTGTGCTTCCATTGACCAATTAAATTTTGTCCCCTTTTCCTTTAACCTATATAACGGTTAACATATATCTGCATAATGTGGAATAAATTTTTGATACCAACCAGCCATCCCTAAAAATTTCGACACTTCCTTATTGTTTTCAGGTGGTTTCATTTCCGTAATCGCCTTGACCTTGTTATTTTTGGTTTCAATTCCTTCCTTACTAATTATGAGACCTAAATATTTCAATCTGTCACGTGCGAAGTGACACTTATCCTTATTTAGTGTTAGACCTGCGTCTCGCAATAATGAAAATACCTGATTCAAATGATCTAAGTGTTCATTAAATGATGGAGATGTAATGATAACATCGTCCATATAGCACATAACAAAACGCCCAAGAACCAGTTTTAGGATTATGTCGATTACCTTTTGAAAATTTGGCACCGCCCCTGAAAGGCCAAATGGCATTCGGAGAAATGCAAAAGTGCCATTTCGTGTTATAAACGCAGGTTTCTCGATATCTTTAGGATTTATTGCCAACTGAAAGTAACCTGATTTTAGATCTAGTGTTGACATAATAGCGGTGTGTGGAATATTTGTGATAAGGTCATCTGTCACCTGTAATGGATATCGCGGATACTTAGTGATATGGTTGAGTTTGCGATAGTCAATCGCGAATCGATACGCCTCTGGAGAACCTGGATGAAGGCCATTATTTTTGTGCGTTAAAACTACCGGCTACGCGTATGGGGATTGAATAGAACGAATTGTACACTCCTGTAAAATATTCTCAATGTGATAGTCAATTATTCCCTGTTTGACTCTATCATAGCGTTAGGTCCTTGACACTACCAGCCCTTGGTCCCCAGTATTGATTTCATGGTATAATACATGAGTTAACCCAGGCTGATCTGAAAATAGACCCTTTAAACTCGTAAATAAGTTCTTTAATTTTTGCTTTTGCCCTTCACCAAGCTTTGTATCGGATAGATCAATCTCGACTCGCTTTTCCACTATTGACAACTGTTTAATTTGGTCATCTGGAATGATCAAAGATTTCTTATCGAAATCTAAAGTTAATTTGGACTCCCTCATAAAATCAATGCCTAAAATGCATTGGTACTGCATATTGTTAAGAATATGAAATTGCCAGGTTTTCTGGAAATCTCGGATCCGAATCTGTAATTCAACCCGACCTAAGTGACAACACGGGGCTCCTTCTGAGATGCCCTGGTTTACAACACCCCCTACACATGATGCTACGTCTCCTCCGGTTGTGACGTAGAGCTACTAAATCTTGAATTTCCTCTTTCAATTTCCTTATCTCCTTCCTCCATAAAGATTCACAGAGTGCATCTGCAGTCACTCGAGCTTATCGGATAGAATTGCTTTCTATGCAACTGGCTCGAATGACGGCCTCAAATTTCAGGGCATGTAACAGGGCAGATTTAAGATCTTGGACTTTTGCCATTTCTACAGCCCTCTGGATTTCTTCATCCTCCAATCCATCCACGAAATACTCAAGAGAAATCATTTCTCGCACATGTGTTGAGAAATCTGAGAAGGCTCAGGTGGTGAGCCTTTGCATTTCAAAGGCATACCCCTGCAAACTTTCCTCGGGTTTCTGGTGTCTTGCTTTCAACTGAAGGTAGGCATAGTCTTTCGAGTATTTCTGGAGGAACCGAAGATCCAGAGCATTATAAAGGGAGTTCAAATTCAGCAGCTCAGTGTCGGGAAGAGTCTGCAGAACTTCAGCGACTTCTCTTCTAAGGGATGCTACTTGCTGACGTGCTTTGACCCCTTCAGTCCCTCCATTGTCTTCATTATACAAAATCGAATCTTGTAAACCTCCCAGTTGGTTTTCCCGCCATAGGTATACAGGTTCACCGACACTGGCGAGGCAGCTACAGGTACTGGAGAAGCAGGCACAAACTTGTTTTCATTTTTCGTTCTCCCGCAAGCTAGAAGCTTCTTTTCAAGGTTTTCTTCTCGCTGAGATATTTCTTTCGTTCCTTCATAAGCCGGCTCTTTAACCTTTTCTATTTCTTCCTCCATTTTGTTGATTTTCTCTTCAAGAGCATTCTTCAGGTCTTCGTGACATTTCTGTGCATTCTCCATTCTCTCTTTAGTTTCTTCTTGGCCGCGTTTCAAGGCATTGATGCCTACCAACAAAGCCTTTAGTTGCTCATCCATCGCTCTTGTTATTGACATAAATTCCCACTTCTGACACCAAACAGTTACGTAGATCCTGATTCGAGGATTTTATGTAAAACAATCACAAAGAAAATAAAGAGTTTTTGAAGAGTGATGCGAATTTATTATCCAAAAATTCAATCCTTTAAATACAGGATTCAGCAGCTATATTCACAGAGTAAATCTCCAAAGGTCTTCACACCTTCAACAGCAATCAAACACAATCATCAGTGTTTAAAAATACACCTAAGTAAAAGATTATTCACAAGCACTGCCGAGCTAATTGGTAGTCGAAACAGTGCTCACTACTAGTTGGTTGAAATCAGACTCAACTCCATACCGGCGAGCATCTTTATTTATAAGAGTGCGACAGAAATTTCCAGAAATATAACAGTTTCAAAGAAGAAAAACAGTTATTCAAGAGCGACGATAATTTATTATCGGAAATCCAATCCTTTAAATACAGTATTCAGCAGCAATATTCACAGAGTAAATCTCCAAAGGTCTTCACACCTTCTAAAGCACTCAAATACAATTGTCAGTGTTTAACAATATACGTATCTAAAAGATTATTCACAAGCACAGCCGAGCTAATCGCTAGTCAAAATAATCCTCACTAATCGCAGGTTTAATCAAGACTGATTGGTTGCGGCTGGCACTCCTAGTTATAGGCGCGGCAGAAACTTCCAGAAATATTACCGCTCGTGTCATCGAGCGTGACGTTAATGGAAATATCCACTACTTTCTAGACAAATCCAGAGGTTCCGAACTAACCAACATGGTCGCCAATGACGCCAAAAATGATGCCAACTTGGCTCTACCACCAAGATTTCACCAAGTTCTCATTGAATCGCCATTATAACGTAAGGGGTGGCATTGCTTGTGAATAGTACAATTTTAACATGAAATAAATGTAACATAAAGTAATATAAATGCATTAAACACCCAAATACAAATTATTTACACTATTTACACAAAATTCGAACAATATATTCTGCTCATTTGCCAAACATTTACCTTCCCATCATGCTCCTTTGCCAAACCACAATAATTCGTACAACAAGGCAATCAAAATCACTAAGTTATTCATAGGAGGGGGGTAATGTAGCATGAACACAGAAAATATTTTGGAAAAAAGTGATCGCACCGGGAACTCAATCAAAACAAGTAGTAAGAAAACGTTTGTCACTCCCAAAAAAAGGGATATATGTGACAAATATATTTTAGCTCCCGTTAAGACTGTCAAACAGGAGGATAGTGTCCGGGCCATTGGTAACAATTAAACAGTTTTGCCAGAATTACCGATTTCATGCACACTGTGCTAGGCGTGACCTCTTCCGGGTTAAAAGTGTATTTGATACAATATGGATGTTCTAAACAAATCGTGTAAGACATTTTTCATTATGTTTTATATGTTTGGGAATACTCATAAAAATAAAACTTACCCAAGTAACCATTCAAAGTGCTCTCTGTGCTTTTCCAAGAAAAAAAAGCGAAGCAGAAATAGTATATTTACAACTTACATGAAGCAACCTAACACCTAACCTAACATTACAACCTAAATGAAAAAATAAATACATAACCGTACAAGTTCGAAGGTCAAACAGCAGCAAATGCATTCTGCTGCCTACAGCTAATGTACATTATTTCAATAATTACAACAGTGATGAATTTTTTATCTTCCTAACATTTTTTTGATAATGGGTCTGGGTTTTGCTTTTTTCCTGAAAGAGTAGTATTTTGGGTTTGAAAAGAAAACATAATAAAAAATCTCTCATCATGGGATTACAGAGAATCAAATAAAATTTTTTTTATTTGGTTATAGTATCAAAGATAGCTAATGAGGTTTTGAAGTAGAAGATTTTAATTTTGATGACGTAATATCGCAGATGACATATATAAATTATATCAGTGTCAATGTGTATTTTTTATTATGTCAGAAAGTATTTTGTTTTGCTTCATTCCGGTAAATCAATTTTTTTAATCTTTTATTTTCGATATGCTTGCGCACCTGTATGCTTGCCTCCAAATCCTTTGCAATCAATCAATCAGATTTGACAACAAACTATGGCCGCAAATATACTTAGTAATAATAAAGTATTAAAGGCAAGTTAGTTTCTTGAAAGGCGTATTATGTTTTTGATTCTGCTCTAAAGTGCATTATTCTTCAGTAGTTAATTTAATTAATGGTTTCATTAATTAGTTTAAAATATTGGTGAATAAAAGAAAAAATTGAGTTCAAAGAAAAAATACCATTACCTACCGTTTTTTTATATTATTTTTTTCCTTCTGTTTGAGATTTGTCAGTGTATAAATTAAAGGAAAAATTTTAAATATCAGTGATTTTGCCAATTTTACGTAACGTACGGCTTGAATTACCTGTTTGAAACAAAAGTACTTTATTTTTAAATAAAAATAGATGAAAGAATGAACTTTCCTTTGATCAGTTAATAAAAAAGTGTTGAACCATTTAACTATTAATTAAAATTTGCATGGAAGAGAATAAAATCATTCCAGTTAAGAAAATAAAGTGTTGGTTTATATGCAAGCAATTTATTTTTCTATTTTAAATAAAAAATATGAAGATATATAACTACTGACCTAACAATTATCTGACAAAATGAAGCTGTAAATAAGATAGTTATTTTAAATCTTAGAGTATAACAAATTAAATAACTCTGAATTGATTTAAGAACTAAAGTAAAAAAATGAAGATAATAAAAATTTCTAATTAAAATGTGAATTTATTTGGAATGTTTTGTACAAGAAGTATAGACTATTTCGCAAAAAGTTCACCTTTACAAGTCAAGTTAAAAAAAAATAGTTGTAATAAATTCTTATGTCCACTAGGAGATCATTTAATATTGCTATGAGTAGTAAGCAAAACAAACATCAATGACTAATCTGAATTGGAAAATATATTCTTTTTTCAGTTGGGGAAGGGTGTTTCCAATTAGTGGCTATAGTCAGTATCAATTTTATAACACAGCTCCTTTGGAGAATTTCAAAATAAATAGATTTAGTTCTTATATGAGTAAAAGTCTTTTAAATATCTCTGTAAAATGTATTAATAAATTACATAAACAAGCACTATAAAGGAGGACAAAATTTGAGGGAGAAATCCTTTTCAAAATCAGGGGCGTAGCTACCGCCGTATTAATGATATGGGGTCCCCTCATGTGTAACTACTGTACCACTAACAGAGCTTTCATTTATAAAAAAGGTCCCCGATGGAATTTTGATATGGGGCCCATTCAGAACTAGCTACGCCAGTGTTAAAAATCTAAATTGATGACCAGATGATTACCAAGATCATCGAATAGCAAATCTTGGGGGAAGGTCCAACTTATCAACTAAAAATTTTGCAGAGTCCAGTTGGAGTATATTGCGCAGTTAAATCATATAATATAGAGGTTTTATACAAGCAAGTGTTTCTGAAACATAATAAATAGTTTTATTTAAGGTGTTACATTTGGCTAGATGAATAAATGATTTTTTTATTCAGACAAAATTCATATTTGCATTTCAGCAACTATCTCCAATAATAACTATGTGTATAGATTTCAAAATGTATATTATTGAATTCATAAATGAGATTTTTATTCACGAAAATAGTTATTAAGAGCCTTTTTAATCCTTTATACACACCTCTTTCAGAAAAGATCTTTTACCCAATCTGGTTATCAATAATATTCCTGGTCATGTCGTGCAGATTTCAGTGGATGAAAGGAAATTAGATTCAATTAATAATATCAGTGATATTTTTATTCACAGGCAACTATTTATAATATTAAAACTTAGTTTACAGATAATTATCCAACATCCTAGAAGTTTTGGAAGCAGTTATGGCTTTGAGAAAAAAATAGTCTGAGAATGTTAACTGGCTGAGACATAAAGTTACATTCAACTCCAGATTTTGGATGAATCTTGCTTAAATATTAAAATTACCTCTTCTAAATTTGAGAAGCTGTTTTTTTTCCAATAGATACCTCAGCTTTTTGAAATACATGGTAATGGAACAACAGATTTGATAGCAAAACAGGTTTCAGCATTATATCTCTCCAACACACTGAATGAATACTGACTCCGGGATTCAGTCTTTGTATGAATGAAGAAAACACTGTGGTACGTTTTTCCCACCTGTTATATTTAAAGTAAATACATTCATCCATGTTTTGGATTATCTATAAGAGTAAAGGATCCTGACAATTATAGCCTATTTCAATTAGATTTTAAAGTGGAGAAATAAAAAAAATTACATATTTATACCTCAATATATTCTCAGAAAATATCTTATTAATTAGCTGTCTGAATGTTTTGCATAATCATCTCCATGAAGATCAGATTTAAATTCTTCATCTCTTGTGAAATATCATTGTATTTGGACTTTGTTACTATATGATTAAATAGGGTACTTCTGTATTAGTGTCTTTGCAGTCAAATTTGCTCCAAGTGAATCGCACCATTTTCCATCCAAATCTGAATGACTGTTTTTTTTAAAATAAACTACATAAGAATCTTGTGTTTTTAATATCATCGTGGCACAAAATTTACTGCAGTGATGCTAATATGTAAGTATTTTAAGTAGATTGGTGTAATATAACTGGCGTAAATTTAAAATATTCAAACTATTAAGAAAATAGGAAAAACAATGTGTAATAAATTTATCATTAACTTTTAATTCTCCCTTCTGATTTTTGTATCCCAAATCAAAATTATGTTATCTCATTGGAAATTGTCTGTATCTGTCAGTGGTGGATTTAAAAATGTTTATTTATAATACAACTAAATAGATGCATACTGATGCTTGTTTTCCAAAATTCAGTTGTTTTTTATTGCATATTTTGGGTTAATTTTTCATCATTTGAGAAAGATATTTTAATTGTATGGTGAACTATCTCATGCCGGTTATTCATTTTATTATTTTAGTTTCATATTAAAAGGGTTTTATGTTAGTTTCCTTTAACAAGAGAGGATCAATTTTTAAATTTTGAATCATAACTGGAGATGAATTTTGACACAGATAACCCAACCTTGTTTTTGATTTAAAAACACCTCATGCAAGAACATGTCTTGGATTTATGGTTAATTATGTATTATCGCAACCTATTGGTTACATTATATGAAACAAAGCACCTGGTTGCCAATTCAGCACATAGGAATCCGGGTTGCCAACTTGGCACGGTATTAATAGAGTTCATGATTGTTGCGATAATACGTAAGTACTAATTTATGTAATAAAAAGAGTGATTTTGTTAGATTAAAAATTAAATTTGTAAAGAGGATGTATAACAGCCTTTTTCTACCAATGCATGCATGAACGTTGAGAGATGTAGATGTAGGCACGCTTTGTATTTTCTAAAAGAAGTAGTCGCCCATCCCGTAAAGTGGCTTGTGACATGGACTCTTGTGCCATAGGGCCTGGGTTCGAATCCCAGAGAAGACATGGATGTTTGCAATTCTATAGTGCCTTCGGGGCATGGGAGTACTCTTTACAGCCGTCGAGTCGCTTGTCCTCTGATGAGGTTGGTGGTAGAGGTCAGAGTGTTCTCCCTCAAAATTGGGGATCATACTAAATCGTTTTGTCACCTGAATGGTGCTCAAGGCTACGACCAACGATAGGCATACATCTAGCCCCTTGCTAAGATGAATTTCGTAGGCCTCGATCTGACTATGTCAGACAGGCGGCATTTGCAACAACAGCAAAAAAAGATATTGAAAAATTATCTTATTTTTATTAAAACAGACATTAGGTCTTATTACTGTAGGGTTTTATCCTTAACTTAGAGATTTTCTAGAAATTGCAAACTGTTTTAATTCTCTTCATTTAGAATACCAGTACATAAATATGCATGGGATGCCTTCCGTAAGTTTATAGCATTGATTATCAACTTGTCTAATGGGAAAAAATTAGCAGATTTTTGAAATTCTCATGTTAAAATTATTCATTACTTCTTTGTAATTCCAACACTGGTTACAATTTGTTTGCAAATGATTTTGTTGTCAGTTTACCATACAATGTTAGTAAGCTATACCTTAATTATGATGCTATATGATAATAAACATAATTTCATAGCTGTTTCTTGTATTTTTATGATAGCTTTTTAATACATATCTGTACCATTTGTGTCTGTATTTTACAAGGTTGTTTAAATAGTTAGCTCAGTGTTTCTCAAAGTGTGGGGATCCCCCCCCCTGGGGGCGCGATGACCCTACAAGGGGGCTCGAGCATATCGAAAATTTAAAGATTTTTTTTAAAAAAAATAACCGGAAAGAGAAGTAAAACAAAATCCTTTCTTCTATAGTAAAAAAAATACGCACAACAACACTGACATAATTTTTGTTTATTATCTGGCTTTTTTCCGTCATGAAATAGCTATCTTTGATCTCAAAACCAAATTAAAGAAGAAAAAACATTTTGTTTTATTTGCTGTATTTCCTCAATTAGAGATTTTTTTATTACGTTTTAACATAAAATATTACTCGATTAAAGAAAACGAAACCCAGACCCTGAGAAAAATTCTAAGAAAATAAACAATTCATCACTGTAATTATTATTGAAATACTGTACATTAGTTGTAGAAAAAGAAAAGGAAGACATGATTCACATTTCAACCAGGCTGCATAGTACGTTTGCTAATCATTTGATTCACCTTCAATCTTATGGTATGGTTATTCAATATTAGTTCCGTCCCATCTTTTATGCGTTTGCTTTTCTCTTAGGGAAATTGTAAATAATAGAGTTTTACGATATTTGGAAAAGAATTGATTCATTCAACATTTCTGTAATATTAGTGAAAAATGTCTCTGATTTGCGTCCTTTATTATGGTCTTGTCTTTTTGAATCATTTTAGTTCAGTTTTATAGGATTTTTTCTCAAATCATCAAAAAATTCAATAGTTCTTGAAAGAAGGTAAGTATACTTTCTATAAATTAAAATATTCACTAGAATTCCGATTTGTATCGTGTACAGTAAAAATAATTATAAACAAATGAGTGGGGTGACTGAGTCCCTCCGCACTACCATTAGCGTTAGTATCGAGTACGCGCCTGCTCCCGGGTTAAAACATTTTGATGTCTTCTCGCTTTAAATGTTAAAAAGTAACACAATTATTCTTCATCGGAATTTTATATTCTTTTTCATTATTTAACATTAATTCTAAGTGCTAATTCTGTGAGGTTTAAAATTACAGTTCTTTTAAACAGTTATTTACAATTATAGCATTTATCTAAAAAAATCATTTTATATTTTTGTATACAATGTCGTGCATGCAGTTTTACTCTCCTTACAGTTCAGCTATTATATCAAGAATAATGTTTTATTTTTTTAAAAAATGAACTCGTGCGAAGAGTCATTCCAGTATACGTTTCAGCCAGTATACGTTTAATGTATCAGTACTGAAGAAGGTATTTTATAAATAATTTCTTATTATTAAATTTGGCCGCGGTAGCCGAGTGGTATAGGTATCGGATCGTGGCTTGCCTTGTCACGAGTTCGAGCCCAGTACCACTAAAGACCCGCCGTGTAGGGCAGCGATGCACGTTAAATCAGTCGAGAGCTGAAACGTCCTCCCGTTGGTGTGGTAGTTAGGACAGAGGGGTGCCAGCTCAGGTGTCGTCCACGTCACTTGACCATGGTTCAAAATTACGTGGTCCGTCGTCAAAAGCCCTCGTGCAGCTAAACAGTGCGACGGTAATATTCAATCAATCAATCAATCTTATTACTAGATTAAGAACAAGTTTAATAATTATTAGGGACTTCCACGGGCTTGTCTTGTAGAGGAAGGTTTAATATCAGAAATTCACACTTAAAGAGTTATTTTTCTATACTTAGCTGAGATCTATATTTTGTCTTCAAAGCATCCACCGCAGAAAATCCGGTTTAACAAAGGTAGGATGTTGAAAAGGTAATAGTATACGAAGTGCTTTTGTTTTCAGTACAGATAATTCCTCATCCACCTCTACCCAAAATTCAAAGAGCGATTTATTACAAAATTGCCTTTTAATTTTTCACTGGATGTGAAATCTATGAAGATTTCTTCTTCGGAAGTTGAGAGCCCTTCTGGAGTATCTTGAAATAGGTCCCTAATCCACTCGTAACTTGCTACTAAGCTGTCCTCATCCAGAAAATACTTTTGAAGTTCTTTGCCAACATAGCTAAATGATTTTACATGTTTTAAAAACAACTTTCACATGTTGTTCTACAGATTTGTAAGTTTTAACACATATCGAGCTGGGGCTTTTTTTTTTCATCATTTACTTCAGTAGTGGTAAATCCAAAATTTAAGTATTTTTGAGAATACTGCCTTGATTTAATTTTCGAAACCATGCTCGTTCGTCTGTGTACTTGTTGATTCTTTATTATCATCGAATGTTTGCTTACGACTTAAAAATGTATGTATGATATTGTTTTAATCTACTGCCGTAAATACATAATTACCGTGAATTACAATTAACGCGTTAATTTAAAAAAATGTACATTCAAGCTAGATTCGGTAGCTATAGGAGTATCGAGTCGACCAAAACTGACTGGAATTGTACGAGGAAAAGCATTTTTACATGTTTTGCGCAGACGTCCGATAGGTTGCCCAGACTCACGCAAACGTACCCTATAATGCCAGATGTGATGGATATGATAGAGAGTAACATTGACTAGACTATTTTTCTAATGACTATTGTACGTTGAGAAATGAATGCTGAAGGAAATAAATCTTTAATTAAATATATAATTTTGCGATCTGTTCCAATTTAAAAATTAGAGAAAGAAAAATAACATATAATAATAATAATTAATATATATATTTTAAGTAATTTTCTTAAAATATATATATATATATATATATATATATATATATATATATATATATATATATATATATATATATTACTTAAAAGTTACATATACACAAAATTTAATATACTTATCGTATTAATTTGTACGGTTTATAAATAAGATCGTATTGTACTTTTAGCGTCTCTCTCTCAAAATGCATTTTTATTGCAGTAAATACATTATAGTTGTACAGGGGGGGCACGACAAAAATTATGATTGAAAATTGGGTTGCCAGTATTGAAAGTTTGAGAAACACTGAGTTAGCTATACCAATCTAAAGGGAATGTTATTTTAACAATTCTGCTGAATTAGAGAATTATATATTTATTAAAAAAAAGTCTTGTATATGTGATGTTTCAGTCTTGAAAGCTTATGTTTGTAATATTTTATTATGTAAATAGATTATTAACAGTAATTCTAGACTTTTGATTTAAAAAATTATGAACTTTATTTTTTTAAACATTTTTTTCTATTTAATTTTTCTTTTTACATTCATGCATGGTTTCTAAATTAGTTTATATGTATTGACTGAGAAATTATTGTGAAATTGGCTTATACCGTACACACATCTATATTTTCAAGCTGCATTTTTAAATAATTAGTCATATAAAGGTGTACCTCCTTTTTTTACTTTGGAACCTAAAATGTATGTGTGCAATGCTCTTTTGTTTTGATGTCATTTATTCAAGGTATTATCCCAGGCTTTTTTTTAAAAAAATAGTATACTTCTAAATTATACAACCTTTTAAGTTCATTAGGTATATCATTTCTTTTAAATGAACAGTATTAATATATATTTAGAAGTCTTATTTTTTATACTCTTTTTTTTATTACTAAAGCTATAATTTTTATACTTGGTGGATAACCCCACTCAACCGTAAATTTAAATCTTATTTTATGTGTCCAAAGTGTGTATTACTCTCCAGATTATACAGTATATTAATTTATCAAATTAAGTTTTTGTCAAGAATTTTTTTGGTATTTCGCATATTTAATATTCTATTTCAAAAGCACAACAGCCCTTACAGGCCTTTGCTGCCACAACCATATGCTCTTTACAACATCCACTATTTTTAGTTAATCCTCTCCAATTTTTTATTTTCAAAGTATTTAAGTCTTTCTCAATGTCATCTAACCATCTAGTTGGTGGTCTTTCTTTAGCTTAGGTTTCCTCATGTTTTTTAAATACTGAGATCTTAAAGAGATTATATTCTGAGCTCCTCCAAAACCATCTGAATCTATTACTACAGATGACATGTGTTATTTGTGGTTGCCAACAAAGCTTATTCAATTCAAAGTTATATCTGGTTTTCCACCATCCTTCTTGCACTGAGCCAAAGATAGCTCTGAGAATTTTCCTCTCAAACATATCCAGTGAGCCTGATGTATCTTTGTTTAAGATGTGTATTTCACTTGCGTAAAGCAAGACTGGTAATATTAGTCTTTTGTAAGTTCTTAATTTAGTCTTGCAGCTGATTAGATTAATCTTAACTGTCTTCTCTGCCCGTTGAAGCATTTATTAGCCATTTTGACTCTGTTCTCAACTTCTGCTCTTAGTTTATTTTTATCATTAATTACTATACCATGGTATTTACATTCATCAACCTTTTTGAAAAAGTAACCATTAATATTGGAAAATTAAAATAATTTACTATGAAGGATGCGATTTTTTCATAAATTTCCTTTTATCCTCATTGACAGTGAGGCCCATACTTGTGGCAGAAGATTCAAGAGCTCAAAAAAGCCTTTGGGGCTGCTTTTTCTGACTTTCCAATATCTATATCATCTGTGTAGGCCAATAATTCAAGCGACTATTTCATAAGGTGCCTCTTTGGTCTAATCTGCTGTCTCTAATACACTTTTCCAATGCTAAGTTGAATCGCAGGCAAGCCAGGGTATCTCCTGGATGTAGGTCTCTTTCTGTTATGAAAAGCTCAGATAGAGATGACTTTTGATTTTGATGCCTCATCTCACATTGCTAAGTGTGGCTTTGGTTAAATTACTAAGCTTAATGGGGATTGCAAACTCTGCCATTGTCTCAAATAGCTTATCTCTCTTAATGTTGTCATACATGGCTTTAAAATCTATAAATAGCTGGGAAGTTTTAACACTGTATTCCATCATTTTTTAAAGAATTTATATTAAAGTATGAATTTGATCTGTCGTAGATCTTTGGGATCTAAATCCACATTGGTAATTTTCAACATTTAATATTGTCACTTAAAAAGATTTTTTTTTGTTTTATATATTTTTCTTTATAATTCTTGAGTATATAAAATTCTCTATATAAATGTTTAAGAACAATTCTTCCTTCATTTATTTAATTTTTGATTTACTTGTTTTTGTATATATATATATATATATATATATATATATATATATATATATATATATATATATATATATATATATATATATATATATACATTTATATATATATATATTAAATAAAAAGTTCAATTTTCATTTGTTTATTTGTTAGCTGCCTGATTCAGCATATTATTTGCCAAACTTTATTACATCTTATGAAGAAACACAGTTTCTTGAAAAGATATATAGCTCTCCAAAGCCAAAATGGAAAACATTATCCAACAGGAGATTACAAAATTGGGGTAAGCCTTATTGAAAAACCAATCATGCATATCTTATTTTTTTAAAAATAAATGTTTAGCATATGTGAAAACATTTTTATTTTGTTGCTCATCTCTATGCGCTCTAATAACTATACGCCCTATATAAACGCTCTACTACTCTGTAGGGATCTTCGAACTTAGGTCTAAGCTCTGTTGATAAATTAGATTTAATATTAAGCTTCTTAATGCAAAGAACCGATTTTGTAATCATAATGATGTGACTTCGTCGTCCTTGCACTTAGATTAATGTGCGATTCCTCTTGCTCTTTTAGATTCTTCAAAAAAACCTTCTGAAAAAAATTTTCTAAAGAGGGTAAAAGTTTCTCAACATATTCGTCTTATTTTGTGGTGTGTCAGAGTTTTTCTGATAAGTGTAAGACAATCGAATGTCCCTGCCATGTTCTAAGAAGAACGGCTACGTATACGTAGCTTCATGAATCGCGGAGTTTAATACTAGCATTGTGTGTGTAAGTTGTTCCTCCCAATCGTTTGTATTTTGCGTAATTGATGCAAAGATATTGGCTAGTGATTGATTCGGTTTCTTTACTCTCCCATTGACATGAGCTGAATAGTTCGATATATGTCTTTTTTGAATACCCATAACTCTGCAAAATTCAAAAAATTCAGAACCTATAAAATACGTAGCATTATCAACAACTAATTTGTGGGGGAAGTCCCTGTGTACCAATATACTTATCAAAGAAAGCCTTAGAAATCATGCTGGACTTAATATCAGGAAGTGGGATGATATGAGTGTACTTTGTAAATGCGTCTATCATAGGAAAATCATAACTATTACCCTTAGGCGTGGTCTTTAAAGAACCGAAAATATCAATGTGACACGTTTCTCCCGGTTCTTGACTCTGTTCTGCTGACTTATGAGGAGCTGGTGGTATTATGAAAGCATTTTTTCAAGATAAACATATGGTACAGGAACGAACAAATTTTTTAGTATCCTTATACATATTTTGCCAAAAAAAATTTTTACTGAGTCGGTGGTAAGTTTAAAAAATTTAAGATGCCCTCCATATACGGAATGAATTGATTCGAAAATCTTAGCTTCTCAAGACAATGTGGAATGCAAACTTATTTTCTAGTGGTAGTGGGTCTGAGTGACCTGGACGGGCGCTTAGACAAATGGCATAACAAACCGTCCCCATTGATAAAGTAACTGCTAATTTGTGGGTTTACGTCATTACGATAAATTTTCTGTATAATGTGACTTAGAACAGGATCATTACGCTGCATTTCAATGAGATCTTTTGACTTAGGTAAAGCTACTGTAATGTTATTAATATAACGTGGGAGATTATCTGCGACTGAATTTAACGAACCTTTAATATAATGTATTTCATAATTGAATTCTTCAAGTGCCAATTTCCAGCGCAAAATTTTAGATGAAGGATTTTTGTTTGAAAGAAATCCTGAAAGAGGTTTATGATCTGTGAAAACTTTGAATTTTCTTCCCAATAAGAAAGATCTGAAAAAATTTAATGCGGTATATATTGCGAAAAACTCTAAAACACAGTGGCATTATTTTTAGATTACGAAGGGTTTAATTTCTTTGAGAAAAAATATATAGGCTTAACATCAGAGTTAGGATATTTTTGTTCTAAGACCGCCCCAATACCGTGAGAGGAAGCATCAGTCGTGATTTGCAATTCTGAGTCTGGATCAGGTAATGCCAATACAGGTGGGAATAATATGGCGTCCTTAATATCATCGAATGCCACCTGTGTCTCAAATGTCCATTCAAATGGAATGTCTTTTCGTAAATGATTCGTCAATGGAAGTGCTCGTTTTGCGAAATTTTTAATGTAATTTCTATACAAATTACAACACCCTAAAAAAGATTTAATTTGCTTTTGATCAGTTGGAACTGGAAATTCGTTAATTGAAATGGACTTGTTCTTGTCAATATTGATACCCTCCGGCGTTACAACAAACACGTTTTGTAGGAATCTATGGTGTTTCAAGAACGAATGTTGCACGGCAAACCCACCGAAGCAAAATTGGAGGAAATTTTAAAAAATGGAAAAGAATATTTACCCCTTGCCATGCATATGACGGATGAAAATAGCGTACGTTGGCAGACAATATACAATTATGTCAAAAGTGGTTTTCCCGAACACCAGGGAAATTCTTCACGGAATGTAAAATGAAGCAACCTGCTTGGCAAGCTGTAAAATGTTATCTGTTCAACCATGTAAAAAAAAAAATTTTTTTTAGAGTATAAAAGTTTGACAGCCTTCCGTTGCAATTCATTCACTCTCATTGTTTCTTCAAGAGTCATCACGTGGTTCAAAATTCTCCTGTCTCATCAACACTATCCATTAGCTGCTATGGTTGGAAAGGATGGCAAGCTCTACTTTAGACTGGTGGATGTTGGAGCCCTACTAGGTCATTCCAAAGTATACAAATTTGCCAGAAGATTCGACAACATCGTCATTCAAGGCAAAGATGTGTTGCCGGCTCACAAACAGTATCCAATCATGACGCAAAAGTCAAAACTGGTGACTCCTGATGTCGTCTTTAACATTTTGAATGCCGAACTGTCGTCGTTGGCCATGAGTTTTGCCATCAGTCTCAATGCGGGTTCTGCTCTGGTGGAGAACCCTAGCAACCTGTTTGTGGAGAGTTACAAAACATCTCCCGTCTTGCATGTCCAAGACTCTCCCGTCCCCAATTCAATCTTGGTGAGATTGGGGGAACAAACCTTTATCCAAAAGGTGCAGGACATGCGTCGGATGCAAAACGGATCCAAACCATCCATACAGATGGTTTATGATGCCTGCTTGAGGGCTGAGGCAAGGCCTTCTGTGGCTGAGAGGCATTCTCTATCTCAGAGGATTCCTACTCCACCTGCTGAACCTGAGAGGATTCCTACTCCACTTGCTCAAAAACCTGCTGAACCTGAAAAAATGCCACCTGCCGAACCTGAAAGACCACCCAAGGAGATGGTGGATCCCTCTGTTTCCGTAAATACAGTGGAGGTGACCCCACCCCTTATAACTCGTTGTGACAAGAGTACCCAGACAATTTCCCCCTACCTTCATGTCAAACGCCTGGATCTTGGAAAGAGGCACATGGAACAATCACAGGCCAATAAAAGACTCTCCATCAAACAGGAACCCTCGGAGGTTTCGAAAAACATTGTTTTGTGGGTGCCTAAAAATCATCCTGTCTTGAAATTGGGTAACAATGGATTCATTATTCAACCCACCAATGTAAATGGTATCAATAAATGATTGATTGTTCAAACATGTGTCTTTCATTTCATACTTGAAAGCCCTTATCAATTTCCTTCTCCCTTATCAGTCGACTTCCTCCTTCCGTCTACTATAAAAGCAGGGCTCAGAAGCTAGTCGCATCATTTTACTCTTGAGACATGGAACACGATTTAGCTTTCACACTGCATCTTGCCATGTACCAAGAGGCAGACCTCGGTGATTACATCAACTTTATGATGAATTTTCAGACAGTTTTAATTTGTTTGAAACCTTCCGAGGTGATTGAACTCGAAACAATCTGTGCCATGAACATTATTGATTTGATGATGCAAATCCTACCGGAACACGAGCCCCATGACGTGCCTTGGTTTGAAAGTTTTTCCTATTTCGAACCTTCCGACCTGGATAGCGAATACATGGAGCAAGAGGCTGCCAAAGGGAAAGGCGCCTTCATCCAAGCCTTATGGACTCAATTACTAAAACAAGATTGGAATGCATCAAATATAGATTAGACTTACCTGTTGTCGTCTTTACACACCCAGATTGTAGGGCTTGTCTCATTCAGTTGGCATGTCGTCTGTTTTCTCACTAAGATTGGAGGGCTTGTCTCGTTGAGTTGGCATGTCCTCTGTTTTCTCACCAAGATTGAAGGGCTTGTCTCGTTCAGTTGGCATATCCTCTATTTTCTCACCAAGATAAATACATTTCACTTGACATGCCAAGAATTTCATTTGACTCCTTCAAGATGTCTAAATTTCATTTGTTGATGACCCCTGTCTAAATTGTCTCTATGGGATGGAATGAAAAATGTTCCCTCGCCCCGTGATAAAATATTTTTGGGAGAAATCTGAAAATTTTTATGCTGTTGTTCAGGGTTGCTCTCAGTAGAATTTTGAAAGCTAATTGAATCGAGACCCTAAAAACAACGTTGGGGTATAAAAACGGGTGAAAAGGGACAAGAGTCATACAAAGGAGCCGTTTAAACTTTCCTTTTGGATTGAAACCTTAAATGCAAGTTTTAAATAAAAAGTAGGTGAAAAATGTACAATAGTCATACAAAAAAGCCGTTTAAAATGAAAAAGTGGGAATAAAACAACAAAAATACGGCGTTGAGATGGTTCTCGTTTCAAACGAGATAGTTTCAAAAAAGGTCGTTTTCCATTTCCAATCATTTTTTGAAAGGGTCACGGTGCTCAACTATTTTGAGCACCGTGACCCTTTCAAAAAATGATTGGAAATGGAAAACGACCTTTTTTGAAATGACCTTTGTTGAAACCCTCTCACTTGAAATTAATCATGAAAACCATCTCACTTGAAATTAATCATGAAAACTGTCTCATTTGAAACCATCTCATTTGAAACGAAAACTGTCTCATTTGAAACCATCTCACTTGAAATTAATCATGAAAATTGTCTCATTTGAAACGAAAACTGTCTCATTTGAAATTAATCATGAAAACTGTCTCATTTGAAACCATCTCATTTGAAACGAAAACTGTCTCATTTGAAATTAATCATGAAAACTGTCTCATTTGAAACCATCTCATTTGAATTGAAAATCATCTCATTTTAAATCATCTCATTTAAAACCCTCTCATTTGAAACCCTCTCATTTGAAACGAAAACCCTCTCATTTGAATCAATCTCCACACCGTATTTTTGTATCCCCCTTTTCGTTTCAAACGACTCTTTTTATAAGACTCTTGTCCATTTTGCATCTACTTTTTATCCAAACCATGCATTTAACGTTTCCATCCCAAAGAAAAGTTAAAACAGTTCTTTTTGTTTGAATCGTGTCTATTTTCACCCGTTTTTATACCCCAATGTTGTTTTAGGGTCTCGATCAAAGTATCCCTCAAAGTTCTGCTGAGAGCGATCATGAATGAACAGCATAAAATTTTTCTAATTTCATAGCAAAAGATTTTTTAGGGCCGAGAGAAAATTTTTCATTCCATCCCAGAGCGACGAGGGGTCATCCACAAATGAAATTCTTGACAGGTCATATGAATCAGATGTCTTTCAAAAATAATTTTAACACGGGGGTCAAATGAAATGCTGGACGGGTCCAATGAAATATTTTGTGAGAGGGCCACCTCATTCCAATCTAGGTGACGATTCACAGTGATGCATCTAGGGGGACCACCTCATTCCAATCTTGGGGAATATTCACAGTGATGCATCTAGGTGAGAAGCCCTCCCATCTTGGTGATGAGGGTCCAATCTTGGTGTATGAATGGACCCGAAAAAAGAGGGGAGAACTGCCCCCCCCCTATTTTCGGTCTTGAAGAGTGGCCGCGGTAGCCGAGTGGTATAGGCATTGGATCGTGGCTGGCTTTGTCACGAGTTCGAGCCCAGTACCACTAAAGACCCGCCGTGTAGGGCAGCGATGCACGCTAAATCTGTCGAGAGCTGAAACGTCCTCCCGTTGGTGTGGTGTGGTAGTTAGGAGAGGGGGTGCCAGCTCAGGTGTCATCCACGTCACTTGACCATGGTTCAAAATTACGTGGTCCGTCGCCCAAAGCCCTCGTGTAGCTGAACAGTGCGACGTTAATCTTCACTCACTCACTCGGTCTTGAAGATTTTTGCTAAAAAAACATTTACTGTTAAGACTGCCAGAATTTGAGATGGAAACAATACTCCCCTTTTCCTTTGGAAGCCTCCTGCTCCAAGTAGTCACTGGACACGTCCTTTGGTGCAAAACTAGCAAAGGCTCTGACGCGAGGAATGTTCAGAGGATGATGATGAGGGAACACTTTGGTCAGCAGCTCCACAATACGCTGTTCAGTGTCGGTGTGAAGGTCAATAATTTCGGGGGGTTGCAAGCCGTTGCAATGATTCGAAACTGCGTCATAAACGTAATGAAACAGAGAGATGCACTACCTGGTATTTGATCAGGTATACTTGAAATGTTTGGTCGGCCTCCATGTCTATGAGGCGACTGGCTTCCGAGTCCTGCTTTTATACTAGAGATAAGCAGGAAGTGGCTTTTGATTGGCTCGACCCCGACGAGAGAGAAGAAGAAAGGGGCTTTGGATGGGCTATGAAAGAAAACAGGGTTGAGCCATTATGCACCCAATATATGGAGAGGGTCCAGCAAAATACACTGGTGTGCAAAAATTAAGGACGAAGTCGTAAATTTGCATATCAGTTGAACGAAGAGGCAGAGCGGACAGAAAGACCAATCAGGAGATTAAGTAAGGTGATGTACGGTAGCACATGCGCAGATATGCAGGTAGACGTAATGGGGGAGTGTCTGAGTAGTATAAAGCATGTTGTCGGTGTAAAATCAGTATTTCTGGCAAAGAGATTGCACGCCGTATAGCAGTTAAAATCACACCGAGTTGCTTCCTCAGCGAAAAATGGCGAATAATCAATCTGTTAGACGACATCTGGATGCTTTTACCCGAGGTCGAATCATTGGGAAGTTGGAGGAAGGCCGCAGTGTGACAAGTGTGGCTGCAGAGTTCGGAATTGCTCACAGCATCGTTTCACGACTTTGGAGACAATTTCAAACTACAGGAACAGCTATCCGGGGGTTCAGTAGTGGTCGTCAACGAGGAACCACACCCGCAGATGACCGGTACATTGTCTTACAGGCCAGAAGAAACAGGCGGCAGACAGCGGGAGAAATCGCTAGACACACGACACTGGCAACTGGACGACCGATATCGCGTTTTACCGTGGCCAGAAGACTGCACGGTGGTGGTCTGTTTGCACGACGCCCTGTACGGTGTGTACCTTTAAAGCCTGCCCATCGGAGAAGGCGTTCTCTGTGGTGCCGGGAACACCGGAATTGGAGAGACAATGAATGGGGGCGAGTACTCTTTACAGATGAGAGCAGATTCAGTTTGAGTAGCGATTCTCATCGCATACTCATCTGGAGAGAGCGGGGAAGCCGCAATCATCCCTCGAACATCATTGAAAGGGACAGGTATGGAGGTCGCGGTGTTCTCGTTTGGGGAGGCATCATGCTTGGTAGTCGTACAGACCTTCACATCTTCGACGCAGGTTCAGTCAACGGGACCCGTTATTGTAACGAGATTCTTCTTCCATATGTGCTTCTTTTTAGAGGCGCTATGGGTCTGCAGTTCCTTTTCATGGACGACAATGCACCATGTCATCGCACAGTAGCTGCCGAACTGCTCTTAGAGAGTGAGGATATTGAACGTATGGATTGGCCGGTACGATCTCCCGATCTTAATCCCATCGAGAATGTGTGGGATTTTCTAGACAGACGCTTGGCAGCTCGTACCTTACCACCAGTAACGATTCGGGAGCTTCGATTGGCGCTGCAAGACGAATGGGAAGCAATGCCTCAACAACTCATTGACACCCTCATTCTCAGCATGGGCAGACGCTGTGAAACCTGCCTAGCAGTCAGGGGAGATCATATCCCCTAGTAAAGACCGGATGTTTCTTGCTGGACACCCATCACAGGGATTTTTCGGCCTTCAGTCGCATTGCGCTCCATGCTACTTTTTCAATAAAGCTTCTTTTTATCCCTCTGATTTCTCTTTTAGTAAGTGTTGCTTACATTACACAAGTTCTTACGTATTGGGGATCTTACGGTATTAAATGTGTTGATTTGGAAAGCTTTTGTACAAAGTTATATTAAAAAAACCGTCTCGTCCTTAATTTTTGCACACCAGTGTAGTGAGGGCCAATGGGTTGAAAAGGAAGGTAGGGGGTCTGGATACTCTTGTCACAACGAGGGGTGGAAGACACTAAAAAAATCCATCCATGGAGCCACGGCGTTTTCGATAAAGTCTTGGACCCCTGAACGGGAGAACGTGCAAGACGGGAGATAATTTGTAGCTCACGCCCGCATTGGTGGCAAAACTCGTGAAAAAAGTTTATCTCTGTGAAGAATTTCCATAGTGTCGTGGAAAGCCACTTTTGACATAGTGATACATTGTCTGCCAACGTACGCTATTCTGGTCCGTCAAATGCATGGCTCGAGGTAAATATTCCTTTCCACTCTGTAAAATTTCCTCCAATCTTGCTTCGGTGGGCTCGCCGTGCAACATTCGTTCTTGAAACACCATCGATTCCAATAGATCGTGGATGGCACAATCATGGGGTTGCACTTCTCCCCGACCACACACTAAGCAATCTGGTTGACAAGAGCATGGAGCCTAAACGACTGGCATGGCGGTACGATAAATTATCAAGATAAATTATCAAAGAGGTGTCCAGGATAAAATTTCAAAATGAATTGACTATTAAAATGGAGATGGTATTCTCCCACATTGACAACTGGCTTTTGTCAACAATCCTTGTGATTTATTGATCCATCCCGTTCAACCACATGATCCAATTGTTTCACAATAAAATACTTCTCGGGTTCTTTTAATAAAAAATAACATTCACAAGTGTCTGGACCTTCAGTGCAGTTTTCCGTAATCCAGACGCAGTCCGTACTATGAAATCCATTTTCATTCTTTACCACCTTGACTGAAACGGGATACATTTTCAAGAGTACTTGAAATTTCAATATACCCGCTAAACGTTCCAATCTTCGTTTATGAGACGACAAATTGGAGGCATTTTCTTAAATCATGCCTGGGACAATGTTTTTATCCAATTCAGAGATTAGAGTTTTCAAGGAAAAGGCCATAATATGAGTGCTTTCAAAACAACAAACAAAATTGAATGAAAAATTCAACTGAGAAATAAGTTTAGAGCTGCAAAAACATTCCTTATAAACACATTAAAAAAAATTTTTGTTCATTAAACATTTTATAAGTTCAGTGCATTTCTTTAATAGTCCATTCATTTTGAAATTTTATCCTGGACACCGCTTTGATAATTTATCTTGATAATTTATCGTACCGCCATGCCAGTCGTTTCGGCTCCATGCTCTTGTCAACCAGATTGCTTAGTGTGTGGTCGGGGAGAAGTGCCACCCCATGATTGTGCTATCCACGTTTTATTGGAATCGATGGCGTTTCAAGAACGAATGTTGCACAGCGAGCCCACCAAAGCAAGATTGGAGGAAATTTTACAGAGTGGAAAGGAATATTTACCTTGAGCCATGCATTTGACGGACCAAAATAGCGTACGTTGGCAGACAATGTATCACTATGTCAAAAGTGGCTTTCCACGACACTATGGAAATTCTTCACAGAGATAAACTTTTTCACGAGTTTTGCCACCAATGCGGGCGTGAGCTACGAATTATCTCCCGTCTTGCACGTTCTCCCGTTCAGGGGTCCAAGATTTTATCGAAAAGGCCGTGGCTCCATGGATGGATTTTTTTAGAGTCTTCCACCCCTCGTTGTGACAAGAGTATCCAGACCCCCAACCTTCCTTTCCAACCCATTAGCCCACACTATTTTGCTGGACCCTCTCCTTATATTGGGTGCATAATGGTTCAACCCTGTTTTCTTTCATAGCCCATCCAAAGCCCCTTTCTGCTTCTCTCTCGTCGGGGTCGAGCCAATCAAAATCCACTTCCTGCTTCTCTCTAGTATAAAAACAGGACTCGGAAGCCAGTCGCCTCATAGACATGGAGGCCGACCAAACATTTCAAGTATACCTGATCAAATACCAGGGAGTGCATCTCTCTGATTTCATTACGTTTATGACGCAGTTTCGAATCATTGTCAACGGCTTGCAACCCCCCGAGATTATTGACCTTCACACCGACACTGAACAGCGTATTGTGGAGCTGCTGACCAAAGTGTTCCCTCATCATCATCCTCTGGACATTCCTCGCGTCAGAGCCTTTGCTAGTTTTGAACCAAAGGACGCATCCAGTGACTACTTGGAGCAGGAGGCTTCCAAAGGAAAAGGAGCCTTCATTCAAGCTCTGTGGACTCTGTATGCCAAATCCAACTTATACCGTTTGCAATATAAAGCTTGGAAACGACATGGTCCCAAAGCCTGACCACTTGGACTCTATTGGCTCAAGCGGTGTTGGATGGATGTTATGCAGAAAAATGGCCTGATACCGTGTTTCAAGTCCCCGACGTGTGCTCCATCTGTCTGAGTCCGATGCACTGGCCAGAAAAGACACACTGTGGCCATGGGTTTCACTTGCAATGTTTGTTGCAACATTTGGACGTGAGTAATACCTGTCCCCTCTGCAGGGCACCCAACCCATTTAGAACATCCTAGAGACCGTGATGAGCCCCAGAAAAATGGGAGAATTTGAAAGGAGCATAGCTCTGGACCAGTTCTCCCATTTTTTTTGGGCTGCTCTAGACGCCAAGGTTGGCTTCCAAAGCTTATTGGGAAGCACAAGAGTTTTCTCGCCATTCCAATCATGGTCAAAAAAAATTGAATGAATGAAATGTAAGAAAATTTAAAAATGAGACTGGAAGAAAAGATGAAAGGTTTCACTAAAAAATATATATAGTAGGGTTTTTTTAGTATAGTTTAAAACTTTTACTCTTCACGTCAATGATTGTCTCAAGAATTTTTCCACACTCAAGGTTTGACCGCTCATCCATGGTACCTTGGATCGTCAATCAACTGTGACGGACGCATTTAAAGACGTCTTTCAAACGGCTTCCTTTTGCAATCATTGTTGAATGTCACTCGCATCCTGTTTGAAACGTATAAAAGCGAGAGGTGCTTTAAACACTTTTCATTCGTCATGGACCCGATTGATGCCTTCCCCGAGCACCTTTCTACCACTGTGGTGCCCGTGACGCTGCCCGATAAACCCGATGCGTTGGAATATGCTGCTCGGCAGGGCCAAGTCCGAGCTGGCATCATCTACCAAGAGCCCACCGCCAAACGGGTGTTTGTTCTGTTCTGTAAAGACCATTGGTATCAAAAAAAGACGTGGTTGGACAATTTCAAACGGGCCGTCATGGAGGCAAAGCATGCCAATGAATTTAGACCGAAGACGTGATGTGGGAAAAAACATCGAAAGGCCTGTTGAGAAATCCAGATAGACTGCTCAAAAATACCGACAAGAGGATGGTTTACATTTACAACAACATATTTTTTGCCAAAAAAGACTTTACCTTTGGCTTGCGAACGGTGAAATCTGGAGAGATTCACTTGATTCAAACAACGCATGTGCCCATGTTGATCTATGAATTGCCAGCCTCCAGTCTCAAGTGCCGAGCCCAACCCAATGTGATTAGGAGAAGTTTTGAGCCCCATGACCAAATGCTCTACCATCAAACCATCTTGGAGCCCCACATGACGTATCCGATTCCGGCTGGAACAAACTACATTGTGTTGACGGTTCAAAAAACCGCCTTTGGTTTGGACATTATCCCCGAATCCCTTCTCCCCCAGCTCATTCAGAAGGGATTCCACGTGGGAGATTTCCGGAAAATGAAAAAGTTTGATCAAACTCCTTACAAGCTACCTCCACCTACCCCGATTCATGTACCAGCCGAAAAGCTACCTTTGGAAGATAAATCTCTACCTTTCTCCAAGAAACGATCCAAAGTGCGCATTACTCCCGTCATGAGACGTGTGTCCAGATGATCTGAGCTACCGATGGCACCTGTACAGATTCCACAACCACCTGTGCAGATTCCAGATGTCCAAGAACCTGTGCAGATTCCAGATGTCCTAGAACCTGTGCAGATTCCACTTGTCCCACAATCACCTGTGCAGATTCCACATGTCCCAGAACCACCTGTGCAGATTCCAGTGTCACAAGTCCCACAGTCACCTGTGCAGATTCCACTTGTGCATATTCCAGATGTTCCAGAACATGTGCAGATTCCAGTGTCACAAGTCCCACAGCCAAATATGCAGATTCTCCCAGAAACTATGCAGATTCTACATGTATCAGAACCTGTGCAGATTCCAGTGTCCCAAGTCCCACAATCACCTGTGCAAATTCCAGTGTCACAAGTCCCACAGTCACCTGTGCGGATTCCATCTGTGCAGAGTCTCCCAGAACCTATGCAGATTCTCCCAGAGCTCGATATTTTGGACCCTTTGGAGTCGACAGATGCATTCGACCAGCTCATGTCGTTCGTATTTGGACCCCAAGAACTCCAGCTGCTTCACACGGTACCCTCTATTTTTGATGGGAATCTCTTCTCCTTCCTGGATGAATTTGAAAGGGCGCCTATGGACTTAACAATGCCCAGACTAAACTCTTGTGTCAAAAAATCTATCGGATTTAAATCCCTCCAACCCATGGATCTGTCTGTCAATAGAGCCCTGTAGCTCATTGTATATATTTTTTGTATGCCCAGACTTGTGTCAAAAAATCTATCGGAGCCATCCAACCCATGGATCTGTCTGTCAAAAGTTGCCTATAGCTCATTGTATATATTTTTTCAATAAATAATGAATCAAGCCTCATTTTTTCTGTCAGAATGATTTCGGTACAACACTTGTTGGACCACCACTATCGTATTTGGAAATCTGGGTCGGTTGCCGGATCGAGTCACGCGTCAGAGTATACTTACACCCTTTTTTTAACCCAACTTTGGCGTTTGAATTTTGTAAAAAAAATTGGACCCGGAAAAAGGGGAATCGAATCGAGTTTACTCGGTCCCCCTTTTTTCGGGGTATACCAAGTTTTGATCGCTCAGCTAATGTGCGCTCATTTATGCTCAATAATCTTTCTGGGCCAATCGAGTCAACTCGGTTTTTCAAGACAACGTTGGAAAGACCAGCCAATAGAAATTGTTTAACGTGACCTCATTAGAGTATAAAAGGCCAGCAGTCATACCTCGGAATGCTTTTGAATGGCTAAATGCTTTTTGTTAAGACTGTCAGGATTTGGAGTCTTGTTTCCATCTCAAATTCTAGCAGCCTTAACAGTAAATGTTTTTTAGCAAAATTCTTCAAGACCGAAAATAGGGGGGATAGTTCCGCCCTCTTTTTTCGGGTCCATTAATACACCAAGATTGGACCCTCATCACCAAGATGGGAGGGCTTCTCACCTAGATGCACACTGTGAATCGTCACCAAGATTGGAATGAGGTGGCCCCCTAGATGCATCAAATTACCTATGAATCGTCACCTAGATTGGAATGAGGTGGCCCTCTCACCAAATATTTCATTGAACCTGTCCAGCATTTCATTGGACCTGTCCAGCATGTCATTGGACCTATCCAGCATTTCATTGGACCCATCCAGCATTTCATTGGACCCCGTGTTAAAATTATTTTTGAAAGACATCTGTTTCATTTGACCTGTCAAGAATTTCATTTGTGGATGACCCCTCGTCGCTCTAGGGTGGAATGGAAAAGTTTCTCTGGGCCCTGAAAAATCTTTTTCTGTGAAATTTGAAAAATTTTATGCTGTTCATACATGATCGCTCTCAGCAGAACTTTGAGGGATACTTTGATCGAGACCCTAAAAACAACGTTGAGGTATAAAAACGGGTGAAAATGGACCCGATTCATACAAAAAGAACTGTTTTAACTTTTCTTTGGGATGGAAAATTTAAAATTTATGGTTTGGATAAAAAGTAGGTGCAAAATTGACAAGAGTCATATAAAAAGAGTCGTTTGAAACGAAAAGAGGGGAACAAAATACGGTGTGGAGATTGATTCAAATGAGAGGGTTTCAAAGGAGAGGGTTTTCGTTTCAAATGAGAGGATTTCAAATGAGAGGGTTTTAAATGAGATGATTTAAAAAGAGATGATTTTCAATTCAAATGAGATGGCTTCAAATGAGACAGTTTTCATGATTAATTTCAAGTGAGATGGTTTCAAATGAGACAGTTTTCGTTCCAAATGAGACAGTTTTCGTTTCAAATGAGACAGTTTTCATGATTAATTTCAAGTGAGATGTTTTCAAATGAGACAATTTTCATGATTAATTTTAAGTGAGATGATTTTAATGATTAATTTCAAATGAGAGGGTTTCAACAAAGGTCGACGACTGTATACAGTCGGTCGAAAAAATAGCTGAACACCGTGACCCTTTCAAAAAATGATTCGAAATGGAAAACGATCTTTTTGAAACCATCTCGTTTGAAACGAGAACCATCTCAACGCCGTATTTTTGTTGTTTATTCCACTTTTTTTTCATTTTAAACGGCTTTTTTGTATGACTATTGTACATTTTTCACCTACTTTTTATTTAAAACTTGCATTTAAGGTTTCAATCCAAAAGGAAAGTTTAAACGGCTCCTTTGTATGACTCTTGTCCCTTTTCACCCGTTTTTATACCCCAACGTTGTTTTTAGGGTCTCGATTCAATTAGCTTTCAAAATTCAACTGAGAGCAACCATGAA